>PVKU01000794.1:0-200467 GCA_004027475.1 Anoura caudifer | reverse complement strand
GGGGAGGGGTAAGGATCTGGTGGAGCTGTTTCGTCAGAAATTATATTTCCCAAAGCATGCACTTTGTGCCCGGGATTCCCGGGAAAGCAACCGGTCACTGACAGCCATAAAACAGCTTTAAAAACTGGGTGATGAAGAACCCAAACGAAGTACATACAGCAAACACTTCAGTCCTCTGGATATCTGCGTAGTGATCCAAGCAGAAGGTGCAGACTAACACCGGGTCTACCTTTAAGACCTGGAAGAAAAAACCGCCGGACCAGAAGAAACGGTCGCAGTGTCATTTGCATAAGCACCCAAACACTGCTGACGTCACCACGCACGAGTGCGGACCCCGCCTCTCCTTACTCCAGCTTTTCCCCCGGAGAGAAGGGGAATGAGGGGAGAAGGAGAGGTAGACGGCGGAGTGCGCGAGGCCCGGGCTTCGTTCTCCGCCAACGCGCGCAAACGCAGTTTCTCTGCTTAAAGGCAAAGAATTCCAGCGACGGAGGGCTTAGCGACCGAGTGGGTGACACCTGTCTCAGGGAGGTCTCGGGCGCTTTAATTCATTCATATTTATAAGGCTGGTGTGCCGTCCTGTAAGGACAGAAAGGCTCTCCGGTACTCAAAACCGCCCTCTACGCAGGCCACGGATAGACCAGCCATGTGGTTGAAACGAAGAAATGGTCTGGGTTTCCAGGTACTCACATCGTCTCCTTAAAATCCCTGCAACACCACCCTCGCCGCCACTCTCCCAAATTCCTGGGTGCGCACGGGCTGTGCCTTCTTCTGCAGCCACGTGCCTCGGGCAGAGAGGGGCCACTATAGAAACATTTATCGCAGGATGCATCCGGCAAAAGGGAATTGGGGTCCCGTGAAAGCACACCGCCGGCGGTGGTCGCCCCGAGCACTAGCAAAAACATCCAGAAGTGAATGAGGAACAAGATTGCTCCTCTCCCCGCCCGACCTCCCACCCGCAGAAGGACGGGCTTCCAACTTGGCTGGAACCCCAGAAGCGCCTCGCTGTGTCGACCCTCCCAACTTTCCTCTCGGACTTGCCCCGGTCGGACCCCACCCTTCAGCCTCCTGGGGTGGACTTGGAAACGGCCAGTCTTCCGGGGATGCTGCGGGCAGTTTTCACGGCAAGTCGGGAGGAAGGGTGGCGGCAAGTTTGGACCCCTAAGCTTCCCCCTGTGCGCCGCTCCTGGTCCCCTCCCAGCCCCTTGCGGTGCACGGATGCAGGACGCACAGACTGGAGGGTCTCCAGCGGAGCCCAGCTTTTCGGAGTCTCCCTCCCGGCCCCTACCTCAGGACACAGCCCGAGTCCTTCCCGGGATGTAGACAGCGATTCCGCTCTGGTCCCCTGCGCCCGGGACCCCAAGGTGGCTGGGGGTGAGCCCACCCCACCTAAACCGTGCCCTGGGCGGTAGGGGCGAGTCGTTACCGTTGGCGTGCCTGACCCGCTCCTCCGGCCGACCCACGTCTGACAGGAGTTGCAGCGGCCAGCGGGTCGGGTCCAGGTGGCTTCGATGGAGGCCTTGAAGGAGCCGGCTGGAGAGAAGCAGCTGCCTGCCAAGGGCGGCTCCCGGGGGTGGGTGGAAGGGTCGCTGCCCTGCGGGCTGCCACGAAAGGACAGGCGAGCGCCTGTGTTTCGGCCAGGGACCGAGCACGAGTGCAGCGCGGGTGTGTGTGAGTGTGAGTGAGGGTGTGACGGAGGCGCCCACGTGCCCGGCCCGCCTGGGCTGCGGCCGCCCGCAGGCTGCGGGGAGGGGGGTGCTGCGGACGGCGGGGGGAGGGAGCCGGGTCTCCAGGCCGGGCTCTGCACCGCCTAGCCCCACGGCCCCTTGACGCATTGGCCGCCGCGGCTGCTCCGCTGCGCTCTCCACGTTCCGGCAGGGCCCTCCGGGACTGGAAGGACCGAGAAGCCCTCCCCGAAGCCAAGCAAAGCAAATCCGCTTGCCATTCCGTCCTCCCCAACCCACTCCAAAGGATAGGCACCAGCTGCCCGACCCCGCCTTTGTCTCACCGAGAATAACAGTAGAAATGGTCCTACTGCTCACTGTAAATATTCTCTGAGAGTCGGTAATGGGATTAGAAGTGTGTGACTAAAGAACCCTTTTCCTAGCTTTCTCTCCAAACCAGCCATTTACCAGTACGTCTATTGCAAAAGAAAAGCGCTCTGGGCATTTGTTCTGCAAATCGTGGCCTAGGACCGCTCAGTGATTCTGACAGGTTAGGAAAGGCTGTCTCTGGAGCTGGTCCTCACTTTATGTTTGTCCATTAGCTTCCAACTCTTCTCCAAGGGGTCTCACTACAAGAGGTCAGAGGCTGACTTACCTCTTGTAGCAATCCAGACATAATCATAATTAAGCCACGTGGAGAATTCCTAAAATATACCTCACTGAGCACAAAGCTTAACCTCTTTTTGAAAATGGCTGAATCTTCTCCTAAATATGCCATATGCTCCAGCGATTAAATTTCATATCCTTGAAACTCAAAATTTGAAAGAAATGCAAAATGAACTTAAAACGTAAAGGAAAGGTTCAATGACTTGGTAAAGGATATTTTTCACTTCCAGAAGATTAATATTACCATTTTAAAAATACCTCTGTACTTTTAGACCTTCCAACAATCTCACAGACTTTAATGGTTTGTATCCAATTAAGATTGAATTAAATAATAAGGTCATTGCAGACAGGTTTTTTTATGCAGTGAAAAATCTCCTGGAAAGAAATCACAAGACCTAAATTTCAGGTCAGAACACTGCTACTAATCCTTAGCTTTCAAGGCAGCCAAGAGAGTTTATTTCTCAGTCTCTTCCAGTCTGACTTTTAAAATAAGTTGTTGGTTTTTTTTTTTAAATTAAATTAGCTTTGATCCCCTGATTGCCCTTGCTTTGCCATGGGTAAAAAGACTCTGATAGATGCCCCACAGGAAAATTAATAAGTTACAACAAACCTCTTACAAAACAAAATGCATAATTTGCTTTTTATTCACATATTGATGATAGGCAAATATTTATGTTGATATATATCATATATGTATATAAATAAATTCGGATATAGAGCAAATAATACCAGTAACAACTTAATACCAATGCCAAGAAGAAATTGAGAAAATAAGTAGAGGTATGTCCTCCATAATCAGGATTATGATTTTCTGCAGAAAACAAAGTTTTCTGCATGCTTGCAGTAATGGTTTACAGTACTGCTGAGAAGTCCTGCTTGCCTGCAAGTACTCCCCCTTCACTCTTTTGCACTGATGTTTAATACCTATCTCAAATGGATGTAAGAAATCCCATGTCACAAAGTATTTATGGAGTGGTGCCCTTAAAAATGACCAATACTAATTTATGTTTGGATGCCAATGAGGAGAAATAAGAGAAAGCAGCTACTGAGTTTCCCACTAAGTACCTGCGGTTTTAAAATGGTTTATTTAATCTTAATTAATGAGGTGTTTTTTCCTAACTTAGAGATTATATAGAGGTGGTAGGAAAAAAAATTTCAAAAAGTCACACAGCTATTTCATTGACAGAATGGAGATTTGAATCCAGATCTGGCAGGCTTCAAAGCTCTTATTTTTTTATGCCATTTTGTGAATTTGTAGATTTTTAACAGAAGGAAAATTGAGAATTAACACAAGGGCTAGTCACCTTTGAAAATAAGGAGTGTGGGTAGAAAGATCCCAAAAGGAGAGTCTGACAACCCCAGTACAGAGGTAAAAAATATCCATTATTAAATTTTAATAATAAAGACCCTTCAAAAATTTAATGTTTAATCACTGTTTTTTAGCTAATGGTTATGGAGTGCTTTCTCTGTCACACAGTGGAAAAGTGAGCGCATGGTTTTAGTGTGGGAGGAGGCGGCAGAACACTGAAGGAGAAGAGCAGAACTTCGAAGATTTCAGCCTGTGAGGGAAAGAAGATTGGTCTTTTTGGCCACAGTGTACTTTTTATGTTATTAACAGATATTGATTCCATGTTAAGTATACGCCTTTGCAATGTGTAGTATAATTTATATGCCTTATTTTTCTTAATCCTTACACCAGCCCTGTGTAAGCACAGTTATTAGCCACACATTGCAGAAGAAAACATTGAGATTTTGGTTGTGTGAGTTTACCCAGTCAGAGGCATCTGTTAGACACTGTAAGAAAAATAACCTGCCCCTATCTAAACTACTTTCTGAATTTGAGACCTACTTTTAAGCACCAAATCCCTCAAAATGACAATATTATGCAAAAATTCCCAAAGCTGTAACACTAGAGTTCAGAAAAATATTCAAAGACTTACAAAAAGATTTTAAAACCTAAATACTAAAGAAAAATATTGAAACCAACTCCCATTATGAGATTATATTAATTCATTTTTCTATATTGTTATATATGCAGCATATTATGAAAATTCTTTTTTATTCTAACAAATTTTTGTTATAAAATCCACCATATCAAATGTTATTTGATATATAGTTTCAAAATTTTTATGAAACCAAAGTCTGCACATTCCCAAAACACCTAGTGAACATTCTGTTCAGCCTACATATCTATGACTGATGAAGAGCTGAGAGGTAGAAGCAAAGTAAGTACCGAGATTATCTGACCTCTTTATAGGTAGAGGATGGGTTAACTAAATTGACAAATGTCAAAGAAATCAAGTCATTCAGAATGGTTTACAAACTCCCAACAGTATTGTTTCTACAATTTCAAAAATGATTTGAGAAAAACATGACAGATAAAAGGTTCTTTTTCCTCTGACATTTATAAAGTAAATGCCTATAGTTTTTCTCCAACACATTTAGTAACTCTTTACCCATCTTCTGTACATTCTCCTCTTACTAAGTGTTGATGGCTTTAGGGCTCTACCCTTGCTCCTGTGTCTTTTTTCTCTCCATACTCTCCTTGGGTGATATCATTTGCTTACATATATTTTCATATTTGATTCAAATATTGGTGATATTAAAATATTTAATTTTAATAAACAAAAACTATAATTTCCCAGGGAAACTGATTATGGAAAGGACCAGGGACCCAGAAGGGAGCTCAGGTGACTGAAGTAGCAGGAAGAAGGTACTTGTAGTACTCAGGGCACAGGTATCTTTACAACAGTATATAAAAATATTTCAATATTTCTTCAACTGGTCCAGCTGAATAGTTTGTGATAACTGAAAACCATTCTTCATACTGAAGTGGGTTTTTTGGCATATTTATCATACTAAAAAAAATCATTTTCATTTGATTTTGCTATGTTTTTAAATCATGAATTATTTTATCCAGATATTTATTAGACACTTACAAAAAAACAGGCACACTTTTAGGTGCTTGAGATGCAACAGTAACCAAAACAGACAAAGATTCCACTATATCTAGATGATACCACTTTGTTGTGAACATTTTGATTTCGTCAGCAGAGCAGAACCATTATAAATATTACAGGAATATGATATTTAGTACAAGTAATATAATTTAAAAATTCAAAAAGAGTTGAGGCAGGGAATAAATGTCTAGAACACTGGAGAGAGAGAACCAGAGGAGCATTCGTTAACAACTTCAGCCTCAAGCAATGTAGCTGGTGGAGATTGCCATCTCCCAGGAAATTCCAAGAAGCCACTGCACCTGGCTCTGTGAGCTTCTGCGGGTGGCGGCTTCCACTTTACTTCTGTCTGCAAACATGTCTGTTCCTCTTATTGGTAAGCCCTAAGAGTCAACTTATTGGAAATGTCAAGCCCACCTAGAAGGGAAGTAACAGTGATGTCAAATGACAACTCTGAATCCAGCACATAGCATTTCCATCCGTAACTGCTTTTTTTAATTATATTTTATTGATTATGCTATTACAGTTGTCCCATTTCTCCCCATCATTCCCCTCCAGCCTGCACACCCCCTCTCACCCACATTCCCCCCCTTTAGTTCATGTCCATGTGTCATAAGTTCTTTAGCTTCTACTTTTCCCACACTATTCTTGCCCTCCCCCTGTCTATTTTCTGCCCACCATCAATGCTACTTATTCTCTGTACCTTGTCCCCCTCTCTCCTCCTCCCACCCCCCTGTTGCTAACCCCCCATGTGATCTCTGTTTCTGTGGTTCTGTTCCTGTTCTAGCTGTTTGTTAGTTTGCTTTTGTTTTAGGTGTGGTTGTTAATATCTGTGAGTTTGCTGTCTTTTTACTGTCATACTTTTTATCTTCTTTTTCTTAGGTAAGTCCCTTTAACATTTCATATAATAGGGGCTTAGTGATGATGAACTGCTTTAACTTGACCTTATCTGAGAAGCACTTTATTTTCCCTTCCATTCTAAATGACAGCTTTGCTGGATAGAGCAATCTTGGATGTAGGTCCTTGCCTTTCATGACTTGGAATACTTCTTTCCAGCCCCTTCTTGCCTGTAAGGTCTCTTTTGAGAAATCAGCTAACAGTCTGATGGGAACTCCTTTGTAGGTGACTGTCCCCTTATCCCTTGCTGCTTCTAGAATTCTCTCCATTTTAATCCTGGGTACTGTAATTATGATGTGCTCTGGTGTGTTCCTCCTTGGGTGCACCTTCTTTGGGACTCTCTGAGCTTCCTAGACTTCCTGGAAGACTATTTCCTTTGCCAGATTGGGGAAGTTCTCCTTTATTATTTGTTCAAATAAGTTTTCCACTTGTTGCTCTTCCTCTTCCTCTTCCCCTTCTGGTACCCCTATAATTCGGATGTTGGGATGTTTAAAGATGTCCTGGAGGTTCCCTAAGCCTCTCCTCATTTTTTTTTTAATTCTTGTTTCTTCCTTGTTTTCTGATTGGATGTTTGTTTCTTCCTTCTGGTCCACTCCATTGATTTGAGTCCCAGTTTTCCTCCCATCACTTTTGGTTCCTTGTGCGTTTTCCTTCATTTCACTTAGTGTAACCTTCATCATCTAATTTGTGACCAAAATAAACCAATTCTGTGAGCATCCTGATCACCAGTGCTTTGAACTGTGCATCTAATAGGTTGACTATCTCTTGGTTGCTTAGATGAATTGGCTCTGGGGCTTTGATCTGTTCTTCCATTTGAGCCATTTTGTTTGTTTGTTTGTTTGTTTTTGGTCTAGTCAAGCTGTTACATAGTGAGGGGCAAGGCCTTAGGTGTTCACCAGGGCGGGGCAGCCCAGTAGCTGGGTTGTGACGCTATATGTGGGGCAGGGTCTCAGTGTCTTTAGGTTTTATTTCCTGGCGCTGGAGCCCTGGGTTGCAAGTTCTGTCTTATTCCCCATTTTCACCTGGATTGTCTGCACTCAAATGCGGGACTGTCTGATCAGCCAGCTGCCTTGCACCTGGGCTAGCTGCCACCTGTGTGCCTGGAGCCTGCTAGCTGCCACCTGCAGGCCCAGGTCTTCCAGCAGCTGCCCCCGTGCCCAGTCCACCACCCTCCACTTCCTCCTGCCAAGACTCTGCCCCTCTTACTGGTCTGGATGAATGGTTGTCAGACCTCGGTACAGTTCAGTTTTTCTCTCAGTTCTGGAAATTTTCTTGTTTCTAAATCCTTGTTGTCCTTAATTTTGGTTGTGTGAGGAGGCATAGTGCGTCCACCTACGCCTCTATCTTGGCCGGAAGTCTGTTAATCCATAATTTTTTTTTAAACAACTTCCTTTTTTGAGTGTGATATTTTGCTGGGTATTGTTTTTATGGCTCTGCTGATTTTACAGAATAAATTGGGAAGGTTGTATGTTTTACTAAATTGTTGACTACTGTGTATACATCTTCTTGGTACTATTTCTTCTTTGAAGGACCAAAATGAATTAACTTATAAAACCATTTGGGCCAACTAATCTTTCAGAGGTAATTCTTTTGTATTTTTCCAAGAGCCTTTACAGACTCTGCTTATTTATGTTTTCTACTTCCTCTTTCATCCTTTAGATTTTTTCCAGAAATTATTCTTTATTCTTCCAAATTTTAAACCTAGAGTTCTGCATATTATTTTATACTTAAAAAATCTCTTTTCTAGCTGTTTGTGTTAGCCTTGCTGGACAACTAACCACTCTAGAATTTATTTCTTACAAGGATTTATTTTTCATTCAAACTATATTTCAACACTGCATTTTGCTTAGTTTTTACTTCTCTAATGCTTCATATATATGAAATCATACATTAGTGCTATTTTATTAAGGTTTCTGTCACTCAGAAATACTTTTTAAAATTATCCACATTGTAGGAGTAGTTTATTCCTTTCCATCAATGAGTAGTATTCTGTTATAAGCATATAAATATGTAATAATTATCTATACTCCTATTGATCAATATCTGGGCTATTTTCAGTTTTGGCTATTATGCATACATAGTTTTTTCAACTTCTTTATAATGACATATATTTTTATTTCTCTTGGGTAAATTCCTAGGAGTAGCATTCCTGTGCCGTATGTATGGTAGGTTTACGCTTAGTTTTATAGGAAACTGAATAACATTTTCCAGAAACCTGGCTTCAAAGTCAGTGTTCTTACTATTATGATAGAGCTGAAGTGGGCAGTGAAGAAAAAATATGGAATTTTTCCAAATAGAAAGTTTAGGGAAAGATATTTCAGATTAACACGTTTCAGTTTAAGAGAATGGTATTAATAAAAGCATGCAGTTGTAAAACGAATTTTACTCTAGAGAAGGAAATGAGGTATGTATGTGTTTGATATAGTAAGAGATGAGACTGAAAAGGTAATTAAGTAATTTCCCGGGGCTCTGCTTGATCACAGTGCTAAAGATATATGGATTAATGCCAATAAAAATGGGAAATCACAGGAGTTTTTTTGGAAGGTGTAATCATTCCTTCATTCTTTACAGTGAATATTTGCTGAATGTTAAGTATACGCAAGCATCACAGTGGTCCCTGGGGGTTTATGAGGAGAGTTTCTAAATGTCTAGGATAGTATAATATCAGAAAAGGAAAGAACATCTCTGAGAAATGCCTAAAAGGAGAATTCTAAAGGATTTGTGGTTAATTAGACTTAGTTTTCTAAAAGAGAGTAAAGGCTTACTATTATCCAGAGCTTGAATTATCAGGTAATTAGCATTGCCTTTAACCACAGTAGAGAATTTAGAAGACAATGAAAGAGCTAGGAATCTGGAAGCTGAGTGTGTTTTTAAAGAGATCCCTTCTAGGGAACACAATAATTTTGTTATAATACGGAATACCTTATAATAAAAGTTCTAAATGTAACCAAGTTTCAGTCTTTCAGATTTTTCATTAAAAAAATTATTTAAACTGCTCTGTAATAAACATAGGGCAATTTTAATTCAAAATTGGTATACCATAGCCCAATTACATTTATTAGTTCTGTCAAATAACTTCTTAGAATAGTTTTATATGTTGTAGGAAGTATAGCCAGGAGGATTATATTTCCTTTGAAAATAGTAATATTCAGGGATTTAGAAAATGATTTCAGAGCTTTTTAAATTTAATAATGCATAAGTATTGGTGCTTTTTTGGACTAAAGCCAAACTAATTTGCAGAAGTTAAAGGCAGAGGGAAACATCATAGCATATTTTTTCAAGGAAAATCAATGTACAATTATATTTGATGATGTAAGTTACTTTAATGTTATGCCTATAAAGAATTTGGGGATATCTGTAAAACATGAGAATTCAAAGTGAGTCAGAAGTCAATATATCATGTAATAAAAGCTCTACTAGCAATTTTTCTCTTCCATTATTTTCACAGGCCCTTACACTGAGTCTAATTGTCATACAGTAATCTCTTAGTTATTTGCACATGCTTCTCTTGTGAGTAATATCCTTAAGCATTCTATTTCCTCCTCAGCTGAATTGATTCTTAAATTCCACTCCCCCCCCCCATTATTTAGATACTCTCTTTGTTTGATAATGCTGGGGACCACCATTTAATGATCCCTCTCCACCCATCTGCACAGTCCTGTCAATTTCTGATTATGAAAGGTATGATAAAAGTAACAATTCAAAATACTAACATGGCAGGATTAAATAGGAGAGGCTGAGGAGATTCAATTGAAAGATAGCACTAATTCAAAAATAATAAAAGGCACTGAATAAGTCAGTTATGTCTCAATAATGCTGCAAAAACAAATGATTCCTAAACTCAGTGACTTAAAACTCCAATTATTATCCTCATCACATAAGTATGGCATGGTTGGAAATTACCTTATTTAGATGGGCCTGTCTCTATTGGTTCTAAGCTTCATTCAGGCCTGCTCCACATGTCACTCACCCACCTTAGACCATTAATTTCAAAGGTATGGTCTTCTTGGCAAGAGGCAGGAGTGCAAAAATGGCCAATAAAAACTTGTTGCCTCTTAAGGCCAGAATTAGAACTGGCTCACTTGTGCCAACTGCCCACATTCTATGAGCCAAACCAAGTCGCCCTGTATAATGGGGCAGGAGGTATATTTCTTCCATGATGTTGGGGAAAGGACTGCATATTATAAATAATAATCTAATTCAACCCAGTTACTTAAGCAATCTAAAATATTTCTACAGCTAGTCTTTAGAGTTTTACACTTAACATATTTCCATACCTAGCTGTCCTCCAGGTACCTCAAATTCTCAGTCCTTGGGTATTCCAATCTTGCCTAATGGCATGTTTTAACAATCTTTCATTTGTAGGCACAGCCACACCCAGTTCCTGAGTCATCAACGATGTAAAAGGCAATTTATTAGTCACGCCATTCATATCAATTCTTGCTGTAGAAAGTAAATATCATTGGGTCTGGGATAGGCCCTATAGGCTTGCAGAGAATTGACCTCTTTTCCTCTAAAAAATATTTACAGGGAGTGAGTGGCTTTTACACTAGGATTCTGCATCAGTTTTCCTAAGTGCCATAAAAGAGGTTGAAATAGTTTATATTAAAGAATGCATTGTGTAGTATCAACATTCTAACAATATTAATTCCAAATTCCAATCCATGAACATAGAATATATTTGCATTTATTTTTGCCTTCTTTAATTTCTTTCATCAACGTCTTCAATCTTTCACCTCCTTAGTTAAATTTGTTCCTAAGTGTTTTATTATTTTGATACGATTGTCACTTGTCACTGGGATTGTTTTCTTTATTTCATTTTTGGTAGTTCATTTTTAGTGTATATAAACATAACTGATTTTTGTATATTAATTTTGTATCCTGCAACTTTACAGAATTTAATTATTAGTTCTAATTGTTTTTTTCTTTTTTTGGTGAATGATTAGGGTTTTCTACATATAAGATCATGTCATCTAAAAACAGGGACAATTAACATTTTCCTTCCTATTTGGATGTCCTTTTATTTCTTTTTCTTGACTAATTGTACTGGCCAAAATTTCCAGTACTACATTGAACAGGAGTGGTAAGAGAGGGCATCTTTGTCTTTTTCCTGATCTTAGAGGAAAAGCTTTCGGCTTTTTAGCTTGGAATACGATGTGAGCTGTTAGTTTGTTATAGATGGCTTCTATTATGTTGGATACATTTTTATATACCTAATTGAATGAAAATCTTTCACATGAGCAATGTTGAATTTTGTCAAACACTTTTCTGCATCTATTGAGATGGTCACATGATTTTTATCCTTCCTTCCATCAATGTAGTGTATCAACTTTAGAATTTGCATACATTGAAACTTTCTTGCATTCCAGGAATAGATCACACTTGATTTTGTGGCGTATAATCCTTTTTTGTGCTGATGAATTCAATTGGTTAGTATTTTGTTGAGGATTTTTGCATCTATGTCCATTAGAGATATTGGCCTCAATAAGCTGGAAAAAATATACATTTTTATACACCAGAACAACATAAATAAAATTAAAAGTCAATTAAAAATAATGTATTAGTGCAATGACAAAACAAGAAATCATTCTCATTCTGATTTATTTAATCAATAAATATAGCTGAGAACCTATGTAATGCAAGATTTAATTCTAAATTAAGATTTCAGTGGGTCGAGAGAGAAACATTTTGACAAGAAGCAGACCTAGAATCTGGAAACAAAAGGCAAAACAAATGATAATGACAATAATCAAATAATTATCTGTTTTGGTTCTCAGTCTAACATACTCTGCTCTGTTGCAAGCTATATTTTATTCCATATCAAAGTCTGCAAAGTCAAAGTGCTGATTAAAACGGAAAAAAAAACTATCAAGCCCTGACCACTGTGGTTGGGTTGGTTTGCATCATCCTGCAAAGCAAAAGGTCACTGGTTCCATTCCTGGTCAGGGTACATTCCTGGGTCGTGTGTTCTTCCCAGGTCTGGGTACCATACAAGAGGCAACCCATCAAGGTCTCTCTCCCTCTTTTTCTCCCCCTTTGCCTCTCTCTTGAAAAAATAAATAGATAAAATCTTTATTAAAAAAGCTATCAAAAATACCAGTCAAATCCATGACCTTTTTTAAAACCTCATCTTTAAATATTAAAGATTCATTTAATTATTTAAATAATGGGGATAAAATGCCCCTATATTGTTTAACTTACAATTTTGATGTTTCACCATATACCCAATGCATATTTCAAATGTTTATAATATTAAGTCATAGACAAATCTTGCTTTATATTTACATTTTTAAAGTCAAAAATTTTCTCTGTTTTCTTTAGAAATATCTAAATTTAAAGTCACAACCAATTGTGTTTTCTACAGAAAGATGTATAGTGTTCAGATACAATATAAATATGACAATAAACTTCATTCTCTGTTTAGTGGTAAAGGTAAGTACAATTTTTCTCTTCTTCCTGAGGACATTGGGACATAAAATTGGAAGAATAGGTCTATATACAAATAAATACAGTGATAGGACTGTAAGCCCATCAGTAATAAATATTATCCTTCACTCTCACAAGAACAGACATTTAATAGAACAATAATAAAGTAAGTTATACTCTATAAATAACTGAATACATTTAATATTTGCTTAGTTTGTGAGATGAGAAAGTTGGCTCAGGCAATTTAAAGGAATAATTAGCTGTAGAACCAAAAGTAGCATTTTTATGTTGTGGTAGTCTTTCTAAAGAAATGATTGATGTAAATATAATACACTTAAAGTGGTTGGCAAACCACTATATTTAATTACTAAAGATATTATTTATAATGATACTAGTTAAAAAGAAAAGTAAAATGTAATGTTCAATATATATCACAACTTTAAAAACCGTAGTTCTAGGAGAAAACTTTTTTCTGCTTTTTAGAAATATTTCTTAAAATGAGAGGCTTAGTATAATGGGAAGTAGGCCAAATAAAGACATTTGATAAAGGATTTATAACATTTAAAGCATAATTTACTAAAAAATGTCAAAAATTTAAATTTGTAGTTAAAAATTGATTAGGAAGATTGCTAATTCACATAAAAACTGGCTCATTATCATACCTGCTGCTGAAAAATTTGTGAAACACATTTCATGTTGGCAAGCAGAACTCAGGCTGCCTGAGATATAAAAATATCTGCAAGCATAAAATATGTTCTATGCAATTAGAGAAGCACAGACGCAAATTTCTGAGGATTTCTCTTGTGGGTGACTTTCAGTCTCAGCGAAGATGGGAAGTTAGAAGAAAGGTTACCTGACAAAATGACGTCCCAAATTAATTTGACCTATTCTTAGATATAAGTATTATTATAGATAAGGGTATGGGATCATTTAAACTTAATGAATTAACCAGATGTAGATGTACAGTAAACATGTTTCATAATAAACTGGAAGAAATGGGTATTTCATATTTTATTTCAAAGATTTCTATTGCTATTTTTAATTGTAAAACAATCTTTAATTGAAACGTTTTCCTTTGTAGTTTTTAACTACCCTGGCATTCCACTGCACCACTGTTACCGTCACCTGTGATGTCATGAGGGTGGCGGCCATCGACATTGTAGCCCAGAGACTTCTCTAGCGGAAGATCGGCACCGCATCTGTTGGGCAACATTGGCAATCTCATCAAAAGTAGTATTTGCATTGTGCTTAATGCTTTTAGCTTCTTTCTGCTTTGTGGCGGCTCTTTGAGGGCTTTGACAATCAGGGCAGAGGCAGAAGGCATTATCTCAATCTGGGCCTCGCTGTTCTCAATGGTCAGTTTCACTGTAATCCTCAGACCCTTTCAGTCACGGGTTGCTTTGGCAATATCATCACCAAACATTTTAAGAGACAGACCCAGAATGCCAATCTTGGGGACAGGACATATGGGGCACCACCTTTCTGACCCATGCCCCTCAGGTGCAGAGTTTTAATCTCAGGGTCAAACTATGGGGGCATGGTGCGGGCGGCCAGTGTCAGATGAACCCAGATTCAGGACAACTGAAGAGAGTTGCACCTTAGCCTCCTCTGAAAATCCAAAAGCTATTTCAAAGTCTTTATATTCTTTGTTTCTGAGAGAGCTAAGAATTTTGAAACATTTCCGTATGGTTCCATTTGAATTATTTTCCACTAGGTACTGAATAATAAAATATCTTTATACCGAATGTTCCAGATTTTTTTTTTGCTTTTAAATTTTGAATGGCAAAGTAAATAAATAAATAAATAAAATTTAAAACCTCATAAGCTGATGCTGTTGAAATAGTTTTGTGATTTGTATAATATTACTCTGTTCTATGGAGGCTGTTAAAAGTGAATTTTTAGAAGAAAATATTATAAAAGTATCCAGTGAGCTTGTATTTTAAAATAGCAGACACTTCAAAAGTATTTTTATTTTTATTTTTTGTACTGACCTGTTTTATTTTTTAAATATATTTTATTGATTATGTTATTATAGTTGTCCCATTTTTCTCCCTTTGCCCCACTCCACCCAGTACCCTCCCTCCCACCAGCATTCCCCCCACTTAGTTCATGTCCATGGGTTGTACATATAAGTCTTTGGCTTTCCATTTCCTGTACCATTCTTAACATCCCCTGTCTATTTTGTACCTACCATTTATGCTTCTTATTCCCTGTACCTTTTCCTCCATTCTCCTCCCTCTATGTGATCTCCATATCTATGATTCTGATAATATTCTGGTTGTTCAATTTGTTTGTTTGTATGTTTGTTTGACTTTTAGATCCAGTTGTTAATAGTTGTGAATTTGTTGCCTTTTTAATATTCATAGTTTTGCTCTTTGCTTAAATAAGTCCCTTTAACATTTCCTGTAATAATAATGGCTTGGTGATGATGAACCTCCTAAGCTTTACCTTGTCTGGGAAGCACTTTATCTGTCCTTCCATTTCAATGATAGCTTTGCTGGATAGAATAATCTAGATAGGTCCTTGTTTTTCATCACTTTGGATGCTTCTTGCCAGTCCCTTCTTGCCTGCAGTTTCTTTTGAGAAATCAGTTGATAGTAGAGAAACTCAGTTGATAGTCTTATGGGAACTCCTTTGGAGGTAACTCTCTGCCTTTCTCTTGCTGCTTTTAAGATTCTCTCTTTATATTTTACCTTTGGCATTTTAATTATGATGTGTCTCGGTGTGGTCCTCTTTAGGTCCAACTTCTTTGGGACTCTCTGTGCTTCCTGGACTTGTATGTCTATTTCTTTCACCAAATTATAAGAAAATTTTCTTTCATTATTTTTTCAAATAAGTTTCCAATTTCTTACTGTTCCTCCTCTCCTTCTGGCACCCCTGTGATTTGGATGTCGGCACATACAAAGATGTCCCAGAGTCTTCTTATACTATCTTTTTTTAAAAAAATTCTTGTTTTCTTCTTTCTGTTCTGGGTGAATGTTTATTTCTTCCTCATGTTCCAAATAATTGATTTGAGTCCATGCTTCCTTCCTGTCACTGTTGGTTCCCTGTAGATTTTTCTTTATTCCACTTAATGTACATTTCATTTATCCCTTTATGTTGTTGCCTTACTCAATGAGTTCTTTGAACATTCTGATAACCAGTGTTTTGAACTCTGCATCTGGTGAGTTGGCTATCTCTGTTTTGTTTAGTTTTTTTTGTGTGTGTGTGCGGGGGGGGGGGGGATTTTGTTCTATTTTTTTCATTTTGGCTATATTTCTTTGTCTCCTCAATTTGGCTGCCTCCCTATGTTTGTTTCTGTGTATGAGGTAGAGCGCTTTGACTCCCTGTAAAAGGCACCTGTAAATTGTGTGGGGAGGAGCCTTAGGTAATTAACAGGGTGGGGCAACCCGATTCACTGTTTTGTGGCTCTCTGTGGAGGGAGGGCTCAGACAGGAAACTGTGCCACTGCCTAACTTCTGGGGATTTACCTGGCACTCACCTCATTTCCAGTCACTTCCCCCACACACCTTATACGACTGGCATCCTCCCAGCTGTTGCCCTGGTGTTGAATCCCAGAATAGGTGGGTTTGCATACGATTTAAGACTGCGTAGGCCCTTGATGCAAAGTTTCCTGAATATTCAGCAATTTCTACTGCAGCCCCAACCCCCACTGGTTTTTACAGCCAGAACACATGAGGATTTATCTTCTCAGCTCTGGAACCCTAAGCTGTGTGGTCTGGCCTGGGGCTGGGATCACTCACTCCCAAGGTATCCCTCCCAAATTTTGTTCACCACATGTGAATGTGAGACCACCCATGCCCTTTCCACCTCTGCCGCTGCCTCCCTGTGCCACACAATGTCTCCTCACCTCTGTGCCCCATCTCTGCATCTCCACCCCTCCTACCCATCTGCATGAATTTGACTTCTTTAAATTGTTGGTTGTCACACTTCCATACAGTTTTATTTTCTGAAAGTTCTGGATGTTATTTGTTTTGAGATTTAGTTGTAATACCTTTTAGTGTTTGTGCAAGGAAGTGAAGTGTGTTTATCTACACCTCCATCTTAACTGGAAGTTTCAAAAGTGTTTTAAAATGTATTTAAAACAAAAGAACAACTTTTGTTACATGAAATTCTACAAACACCTATCATTAATCATTTTGTCCCATAGCCTAAATATCTTCAACTTATAATTTATAGTTATTTGTTTTGTGTTTATTTTTTTAAATATAAAAACTCTAGTTCCAATCACATTGACATTTAAATATTAATGTAAAGGTACTATACCTAAATTATATAGGCAAACGGTGGTTATCCCAATAATGCAAACAAAAATCTTTGCTTCACTACCAATTAGACATGTTATGCCAAAGTTCTTTCTGCGTAATTCCTTACCTCCTCCAATTCCTTTATTAATTAACTTCACCAATATTATGGGCTTTAGATTAAAATAACAAAATAAAATAGGTTAACATAATTGACTTAATTTTCACTTCATAAATTTAAATTAGGATTTGCGTCAAATATTTTTTACTTTAGGACAATGTGTCTTCTCCAAGATCAGTGTTAAAATGCATATTTCTCTCTGTAGAAGGTAAAAACAGGGTATGTATTTTCAATTAGTTGTCAGATTTTGGAGCTATATTATCTGGTTTGTCTTACTTTTTAGGTTAAATTATAGAGGTTATTAAACATTTCTGGTCATTTTGTACTGTATATTAACATAAATTTTAAAAACTGAAAATACAGCTCTGGCTGGTGTGGCTCAGTGGATTGAGCACCAGCCTGCAAACGAAAGGGTCAGTGGTTCCATTCCCAGTTAGGACACGTGCCTGGGTTGCGGACCAGGTCCACAGTAGGGCACGTGTAAGAGACAACCACACAACGATGTTTCTTTCCCTCTTTCTTCTTCCCTTCCACTCTGTCTAAAAATAAGACAAATAAAATATTTTCAAAAACTGAAAATACCAAAGGTAATTATAATTTATTACACTAACTTAATGTGTTTATGAAAAGAACTGTATCCAAGCATGCTGTATTAATTGTTCCCAGGACTATCTTATTAAGTTAAACTCACATCTCTTTCATGGGGCAAGTTTAGACTTAAAGTAATATTTCACTTTTTCTTTTGTTTTCTTTTTCACATTGTTATTTCTTATTGTCTCTTGAGTAAATATTTGCCTCAAGAATACAAAGAATATTAAATTATTTCACCATAATATTATGATTGATAAAAGAATTAAGTGAACTAACCTTTATAATTACATTGTTTTATTAGAACAGTTATGAGTATATACTGTCCTTAAGCATACCCTGAATCTCATATTATAATCACAGAAAACTTAATAAACAAGATAACTGAACAAATTTGGAAATTTTCATAAAGCTTTCCCAAGCTTTTCTTTATTTAAGAAACCTAATCCAAAAATATTTACTGAGTACTTTGTAATGTTAAGGCAGAGTGAAACATAAAATTTGTACCCTATGCTCAAGCAACTACCATCCACATGTGAAAAATAATACAAATATACTTGAAAGGTGGAGTATAAGCAATATTTTGAAAGAGTGTTTTAGCATTGCATGACTATTTTAACACTACCATCTCAATCTAGTTCAGTTTTTATAAGAAAAAATCAAATTAAATTTAAATATTAATAAACGTTCAAAATACAAGCAGAAACAGACTAGTTCTATCTCCTCTCCTTCCATCTCACTGGTATGAACCACCATCTGTCTCTCACTTATATTACTCCAATAACCTCCTAACAACATGACCTAATTCTGCGGTTATTCCTCTATGCATGATTTCTAATAGCAGCCAAAATAATACTTTGAAAATTGAAGTCATATTTTGTCATTCACATGCTTAAAAAAACTGCCCTGGCTGGTGTGGCTCAGTGGGTTGAACTCCAGCCTGCAAACCAAAGGGTCACCAGTTCAATTTTCATCAAGGGCATATGCCTGGGTTGCTGGCCAGGTCCCTGGTTGGAGGCACATGAGAGGCAACCACACAATGATGTTTAAAAAAAAACTGGTGTGGCCCCCCCATTTTATATGGCATAGAGTTATACTCCATAACACGATCCATAAGATCTTCCATGATCATCTCTTCAATCCTTATCAAGCACACTGCAAAAGTTCATATACAATTTTCTCTTGTTTATCAACTTTGCTCACTTGGCTCCTTCCAGTTTGGCTTTCTTCATGTTTTCAAACCCCTCAAACATGCTTTACTCTTAGTAGGGTCTTTGCAATGTCTATTCCTCCTGCCTGGAACATTTTTACTCCAAATATCTGCAAGTCAATGTGCTCATCTCCAACATTGCTCAAGTATCCTTGACTATACTTCTTTTTACAAATTTAATCTTTAATGTATTTTTCCCATCACCATTAATCCTCTTATCCTCCATTTCCCACAACATCCTTGAACCCTTTTGCCTTTTTGCTCATTCCATCAACACCCTAACCTCTTCTCCCTTAGCTGTCATCCTGCTCAACATCTATGAATCTGTCCCCATTTTTCTTATTTCAGTTTGTTCATTAGATTCCACAGTTGTGTGAAATCATAAATTGCATCCTACTCCTCAGCTCTGACACTTTCAAGTCTTCTTACCTTGATCTAAGTATTGTTATTCCATGGCAGTTATTGCATTCTAATAAACTAATTATTTCATTATTTGTAATGTTTATTTTTTCTTTAAGCACATAAAGCTAAGAATCTTTGTATTGCCTGATGATATACCTTTTTAAAAATATTTTATTTCTTTATTTTTAGAGAGATGAAAAGGGAGGGAGAGAAACACTGATGTTTTTCTCAGTGTTTTGGCTGCCCCTCACACACGCCCTGACCGGGAGGGACCCACAACCCAGGCATGCTCTACAACCAGGAATCAAACCAATGACCCTTTGCCTTACTGGGTGACGCCCAACCAACTGAGCCATATTGGGCAGGGCCTGATGATATATCTTAAATATGTACAGCGATGTAGGACACACAGTGAGAGCTTAATAAAAATGTGTGAGGTAAATAAACAAATGATTATTTTAACAAATAGTAAATGCTAGTGTTTTTTTTTCCTAGAAAGTTCAATTTCCATTAAAATGGAAGCTACCCATATTGTGTTTAGATTTTTGTTTATTTTTATTCTTTCATTTTCAATCATAAACTTTTGCTAGAAAGACCAAAATACCACCACCAGTGTATATAGAAAAAGCAAGAAATAATGATAGAAAAATTATCAATGATCTTTTCTTTATTATCTTTGATCAAATATAGAAGTTCAAAGTTAAAGTTTAAGTACTTGGCTATTTGCTATTCAAAAATGAAATATCTGTTCCAATGCTATATTAGGTAAGTATTTAGTCTGCTCTTCCAGCAGGCAAATCAAGTTCTGGGCTTTGGGTCACTTTTTGAGAGGGGACAACTTATGTAGGTTTTAGGGAAAGAACAGACTAAATAGCTTCTCCCTTTTAATGAAAACAGACCTCTGCATACCTGGCTTGTTCTCATTTCCCCTTTACTAGTGCTGGCATATTTTTTCCCTGCCAGAACATACACCATGGGTATACATGCCTAAGGGTATAAACTGAATTAGGTGAATTCATTCCTATGTTAACTAAAACCCTACTTCTTTCTCTACTACCAAAATACATACATACATAAATACACACATACATACATATCAGAATGCTAACATAATGAATACATCAAATTTCATTTGTTTTCATAAAATTATCTAAAAATTCACAAACATTGTTTCTTTGCCTACTTATACATACAAGGTAGTAACATAGAATAGATGGAAAAGCACCAGAGTTTGACACTGAATAAAGAATCACCACTTGGTGTTATTCTGAGCATACTTTTTGAAAGAACATGGGGAGGCAGATCCAACCACTCCATACCGGCATCTGACAAGAACTTTATTCTTTCATTCATTCAATTTTTAAAAAGTTGTTGAACTCTATGACTCAGTAAATTATATAGCAGGGTTCAATATAAGACATGGTCTTTGCTTAAAAAGATAAGTCATCAACCTGTAAGAGAGGGAGAGATAAAGACACAATTAGAGCACAATACACGAATTACCCTGGGCAGCCAAATGCAAGCAAAATTTCCATAGAAGATATAGAGTAAGCATTTCTCTCCTCTGACACTAAAAAGCCGGTACTCACTAAACTTTAGCTCAATGAGTTTCCTATTTTGAGCATTCAATAATTTTGTGTGATTTCTTCTTTGCCTTAAAATTACACAAGAATGTGCATTTATAAAACAAATGCATGCTGATTTCAACCTAATATTTCTGTAATATACATTTAATTATGTCTCTCTGGGCCTTCCAATGCAGTCTCCCCCTGCAAGTGACTACAAAGCCTTTCCTAACTTAAGCTCTTGCCTTTACCTCTCATGTAAAGGTCCTTCCATACCTTGCTTCTTTCTGAATTCAACCATCTCACTTTTCCAAAGACTTATTGCTTTTTGATTCAATAATGTGAAACCTCTTATAGTTTCTTCAGAAAGAAGCTATAAGAATTTCATGCTTCTGAATCTTTGTGTATGAATGTTTTCCGTGCCTAAAATACTATTGCAACATTCCCCCATAGTAAACTCTGCCTATCCTTTAAGACCTTCTTATACTCTGTGAAGCCTTTCTAGAGGCCACAGTTATCCAGTCCCACTCATATCTCTGAAATTTCATAGAAAGTTTTCCTTTTACATTTATCACATCATATTTTAAAAGTTGTCTCATTTCCCTCTGTGTCTACCTGGCTGGAGTGTCTTGAAAATAAGAGAGAGATAAGCAATATGTGCATCTGTTGGTGACCCTTGTAGCAGACCCTTCTGTATGGCGTGGGCCCAGCTCCCACTCGGAGATGCACAGGACCCACACCCACAGATAGGTTCTCTTGTGCATAAGCAGATTTGCAATATACTTAGGCTGTTTTGAGATTTGCTCTTTGCTAAAAATTCTCTCACGCTGCAAAGGCTTACTGTAACTTCCTAAAATCCATGCTGAGCATCGCAGGGGCCAGTGTGACTGACTCAACCACTTCTGCCTATTCATTTGCTAATATCCTTCTTCTGTGATGTAATGAGGGGCACTGGCTCCTTTGCTGTAACCAGGATAGTGAGGAAGATTCATTTTGTAATGTGAGGAGGTATGATCAGAATAAAGGCCTGTCATGGTGGAGGCCTCGGCTTTTGCTCCTCTTGAGAGAAAAGCCATGCTGTCATCTTCATTCCTCCACCAGACTCAGTAGTCTGTGTGTATGTTTTAATTCATCCATAATGACATGGGCACTGCTGGCCGGTGTCTGCTTCAGACCCTAAGAGGACTTACTGCTAGAGCTCTTCAAAACAGCCTCCTAGATGGGATAGAACACATGCTCTTGGAGGCTACCAGCCTGCTGTTCCTTGCAGGAGATCCTTTGTGGAATCTCCACTGAGCAGCAGGACTCTGGGGGACTCAGGCCACTGAAGATGCCAATTTGGAAAAAGGAAGAAGAAGTATGGCAGGAAAGGAAAGGAAAGGAAAGGAAAGGAAAGGAAAGGAAAGGAAAGGAAAGGAAAGGAAAGGAAAGGAAAGGAAAGGAAAGGAAAGGAAAGGAAAGGAAAGGAAAGGAAAGGAAAGGAAAGGAAAGGAAAGGAAAGGGAGGAAGGAAGGAAGGAAGGAAGGAAGGAAGGAAGGAAGGAAGAAAAGAAATCCTGCAAAAGAAGATGTAGGAAAGCTTAAACTAAGAGAAGAGGCAGCCCTCCTGATGAGAACCATCACCAATCCCTGATTCCCACCCCCACCTCCCCACATCTGCAAATGACAAAGCAGACGAATGCTATCATCAATACTGTGATAAACCACAAAGGGATAAGGTAGAGAAGGCGCACAGTAATCCTCAACTGGAAATAGAAGGACGCAGTGCAGGATGACAACTCAGTGAAGTCTTCATTCAGTTACCTTCAAGGAAAGAATTACCAGAATACTAAGAATTAATTAGAAAACTGGTGGATTTAAAAAACAAATAAGGAAAGAATTCATAATCATAAATAACAGCAGCTGAGAGACCTGGAGAAAGAAGGCATGCTTCTCTGTCATAATGCTCAGCTGTTCAACTTGGAGGGATCCACCTGTAAGATTCCATCCTCAGAGCAGAAAATTGTCAAAGAAGAGGAGAGTGAGGATGAAAGCAATGAAGAGGGGGTGGAAAAAGATGAAGAGGAGTAAGAGTTGGAGGCAAAATCTGTTAAGGTGAAAATGAAGCTCAGTAAAAAAGATGAGAAACATTGGATGAAGAAAAAAAGGCAAGAAAAAGGCCAAACTGAGGAAAAGCCAAACCTGGCATCGGCAATTTCAACAGCAATGAAGAACAGGATGAAAATTAACAATCAGAAACAAGTAGGGCTGATGATGAGCGAGGGATATGAACATCTGTCTTTGGTAGAACTAAATTCCTTCCTTCCCTCTCTTCTACCCAATATGTTTATTTGTTATATGGGTGCTGGGTTGTTTCTGTATCACCATGATCTATAAACTAGCTTTAGGACAGTGCCAGACAACAAGCATATGATACCATGGTGTAAACACACACACACACACACACAAATATTTGTATCATAGTGTAACCAAATGGGCCTCAAAGATTCAAAGATTAAAACAAACAAAATGAAGCTTTTGATGGAAAATATGTGGGTGGACAGTATATTACTATGGGTGGGCCTAATTTGGTAATGGTTTGTTTGTGCCTGGTTTTATCACCTGTTCGGATAAGAAGATTTTTGTCTTTTTGTAGCACTGATAACCAGAAGACATTAAACATCACTGGTTATTTTATTTTTCATCAAGCAATCTTCAATATTTTTATTTGTTTTTTAAACATTTGTACATTGTGGTATATATAAGCAACTTTAATAGGTGATTCATGTACAGTAGACTTCACTTGCATAGACATTTTTCCATTTTATGCACTAGGAACTCAAAAAATGTATAAGACTAGGTCTACTGTAAACATTGCTTAATTTTTTTCTGCTCTTGATTAAAAAAGGGGTCATTGAAAATGGTGCTAAATATTGCAATCTGTATAGTGCATTGGACGGCTTTTTTTTTTCAGGTTGATATTCCGTGTTACCAATGTGTATTGTCTCCTTCTCCCTAAAGCATACTTAATCTTTGCTTTCTTTGCACAATGTCGTTGATTGCAACTCATAAGCCTGAGGCAAACAAAATTCCAGCAATTGCCAAGAATGTGGTGTTGGTGCTTTCCTAATAGATAATTTAGCTCAACAACAAAAAAATAAAGAGACAGACATAACATTAATTTACATTTCCATTGTTTCTCACAGTATTGGCAACTAGCAGTCGTTAACTAAAGGTAAATTAATTTAAATGGATTTAATGATCATGTTATAAATTGTTGTTGATGTTTATCATTTGTGCCAATACAAATATTTGTAAGCATCTACATTTACCATTTGCCTGTCAATGAGAACCAGTTTGCCAGACTCCCCGAACATAAACTACTTCATAGTTTTGTTAGACTCCTAGAAAAAACTGCATTCATACATTAAGGTTACTCTTCAAAAACAAGAAGTATACCTCAGAGAATATGATCTCAGTATAATTAACTCATTCTTCAAGTTTACAACCTAGATATATATCAGATACAACTAACTCATAAATATTATATCCTCACCTGGCACCATTTTTTAAAACTATCAACATTCATCTTTCATTCATAGCTCAGAAACAGGAAACTATGTATCTTTGTTTCCAGCTGAAGTAACTACTAGGTATTCCATGAAACACAGATTTTCCAAATGGTGGAGTACTCAATCTAACAAAGAATATCTGTTGCTCTAAAAAGTAAATATTAATCTTTCTATTCATAAGAAAAAGACTGATGCCTAAATTGCTTAGCTTTTTATTATGTCAAGTGGGAAGAAAAACACAGAAAGCCCAGGAAGATCACAATAAAATCTGAGCTGAATGCTCTCCAGGTACTGGCTCATGCAGTGCTATGCTTCTGTTCCCCACTGAGTGAACACATTGGTCCAGGCTTCTGTGTCTTGACCTCTGTGAGAAATGATCCCATATTGGCTGCCTGGCAATATTGGAGCCATTTCTTAATATTAGGGTAATTTATCTGCCACTAAAGTAATCTTTTTATATTCACCAGTTATACCAACAAAATAGTTTAACTATATTTGAATGCTTATTTCTAGGTCATAGTTTTCTCCAGTTATTGCAGTGATTGGTCTGGGTAGGGGTGGCGAGGGTAAGTTTTGAGAAAAAATTCCTTAATAACTACATATTTTAAAATTTGGAAAGAATCCTAATCTTCCTAAATTTTAGAGTAATTTAATAGAAATAATAAAGTTAATTTAGAATACAAAGTAGGTGACATACAAGATCTACAGCTGAATAACAGTATCAAGCAGCACCAAAACATAAAACAAAGGAGTCAGCCCTAGAATGAATTTTAAGAGGTGATTTATTCCACCCTGGTTTAGTGTGGAAACTCATTTATAAAATCAGTAGCAATTATGACTTCCAACCTACTTTAATTAACCAGGGGACATAAATCCATAATAAAGGAACAGCAAGCATCAGCTCCTATTTTTACCCTCAAAAGTAGTTACCTTGGTTCTTGGAATTGAAAGCAATGTTTTGTATTGTGTGTATGTGGCTGGAAATGGAAATAGGCTAGGACTGTGCTGAAAAGATAGTTTCACTGATTATCAACATAATAGTACTAAACAAATCTGGATTCTGTGAACTTGTTTTCTTCACTGTGTTAATATTATGATATCTAAAATCCCCTGCATTTACATCTGTAATACTCATCACCCTACCTGATTTCAAAAGAAATAGCTGTGTGCTTGGGGTCCTAGTCTTGTGTTCTCAATCCCGATGCTAATTTTATGAACCCATCGCCAGCACTTTTACTGCTTAAAACTGGACACTGGGTGATAGTATATACAGATATTTGTAGATAGCAACATTGGTATTATAAAATCCAACTCTGTTACCAGCCTTTAAGTCAGTATTGGAAAATGTACAGATCTTCTCAAATTCTTGACAGTTTTCCATATGCATTGCTGCAAACACAGAGATGTCACTCTGGTAGGAGTACGTATTTTTCTATTAGAAATAAAGTTCTGGCACTGGAAACACACAGAAAGGTAACCTCAAAAGATTTACAAATATAGTTATAATTTTCATTTTGAAAATCAGGCCATTCTTTAATAACTTGAGGTGAAAGTCATAGCTCAGACAGTTAGTGCTTATAGAATATTTTGTATAATCAAAAAAGGCAAACTGATTAAATGAACACAGACAAAAACAAAACAATTCTATCCATCCAGTGATTTTCCATGTTTATACAACTTATATTGTACAATATTGCATTTCAAGTGATTGACCAAATAAAGAAAAAAAAATCACTGCAGTAAATTTAATGTAGATTTAAAATTGGGCAATAT
Source organism: Anoura caudifer (assembly GCA_004027475.1). Lineage (NCBI taxonomy): Eukaryota > Metazoa > Chordata > Mammalia > Chiroptera > Phyllostomidae > Anoura > Anoura caudifer. Next base: position 174,407 of record PVKU01000794.1, on the reverse strand, counting down.
TGCCTTTGTTAAATTGTGCTGATACTCTTTTTTAATTTTATAAATCTTTTCCTTTTTTCAGTTTTAATTAAGCTATAACCTGAACCAGCAAATCTGGCACATATTTCTTTTAAAATAAAAATATGCCTCTGGGCAAATTTATATAAATTCAAGAAGTTCAGTCAAATGTTAGAAAGGATTAAGAAAACTGTAGCTGAGTTAAATGAGCTTAACATCTATATCCTATTATAAGGCACTTATATGAAACTAAATTAAAATTTCTATGCGGATTGAAATGTTCAAACAGTCTTATGGTATGGTTTACTTTCTTCTAAGATATGCTTCCTTTTTCAGCTTTGTATATATTTTTAAAGGATTTTTTAAATTTATTTTTAGAGAGAAGGGAAAGGAACAAGAGAGGCAGAGAAACATCAAAGTGTGGTTGCCTCTCATGCATCACCTACTAGGGACCTGGCTGTAACCCAGGCATGCGTCCTGACTGGGAATCGAACTGGCGACCCTTTAGTTCACAGGCTCACACTCAGTCCACTGAGTGACACCACCCAGGGCTTGTTTTTTTTGTTTTTTGTTTTTTTTTCTTTTTTTAAGAGAGAGGAGAAAGGAGGGCGAAAGAGGGAAAAAGAAACATCTATGTGAGAGAGACACACTGACTGACTGCCTCTTGGACATGCCCTGATGGGGGACTGAACCCACAGCTGAGGCATGCGTACTGAATGAGAATTGAACCAGCGAACTTTCACTTTGTGGAAGGATGCCCTACTGAGCGAGCCGCACTGGTCAGGACTGTATTCTTGATGTTACAAAACAGTCATTTATAGGATTAGAAATTCATTCCTTTATTTATTCATGTACTAAGGTCATGTGTATTAATTGCCTTCTATGTGCCCTTCATTGAATTGTTTTTAAGCAAAGATTTTATATATATTTATATGATATATGTATATAATATCTAATTATTTCTCCTCTAGACAGTATAAAATCCTTTGACAAAAATGTCTATTTCTTACACCATGTGATTCTGGTAAAGTTGACCATTAAGGACCCCTACATCCTCCCCCAATCCTCCACATGCCTACAGGGGCAAGTACATGATCCAGAGCAACACAAAAGAAAAAGATGCCATTGCAGTAGCCCAGCGGTTTTCAACCACACAGTGTGCCATGACACACTGCTATGCTGTAAGGGTTTTTTAAATGCACAATTCCTACCTTTTCCCTTAGATTATGAAATAAAAAAAAAAATGACAATGGCCAACACAGCAATAGCTGCTCAGTGTGATTAAATCAAAGTTATACCCTTTTTTGTCAGATGGGCAGAAGATATATTTTATGGCATGCCACAGAATTTTAGTTATTAGTTTGTGTGTGCCATGAGATGCAAAATGTTGAAGATTGTTGCTCTAGCCAGTTGGCGTTCTTTTTAGGGTTTGATATAGATGCTGACAGAGATATTCTCTCTGTCTTCACTTCTCCCCCTCCTGGGAATGCTAGCTTTATAGATGGTGTGAACCTGAAGCTGCTGTCGGCTGGCAGAGGTTGCGTAGGAACGAAGTCTGCAGAGAGAGAAGCTCAGACCAGATGTGCAAAAAACAATTACATCCACTTGAGAATGACAAAAGAAATCATAAAATTAATCAAATTTGAATCTGAGCTTTAGCAATGAATGAGATACCAGTCATTGTAAATGAGTAAGAATGATCTTTTAAGCTTATGGGAAAGCATAGGTACAAGTGGAGATGTTATTAAGTGCCTTCTTTCCTCCTCTCCTCCCTTCCTCACTCCTTCCCTCCCTCCCTCCTTTTTTCCTTCCTTCCATCCTTCCCATGTTTGTTCCGTCCCTTTGTTTTATCTTCCTTTCTTTATTACGTCTCCTTCCTTCTTCCTGCCTTTATGACTTTAAAGACAACTATAAGCCATAACGGATACTGAGACTAATAGACAGATGATAGATGATGATGGATAGATAGATGATAGATAGATAGATAGATAGATAGATAGATAGATAGATAATAGAGAGAGAGAGAGATAGGTAAATAAGTCCCAGTCTTCTAGCAACTTAGGATCAAAATGCAATACCTTTATATTTGTTTGATGGAAGTGAAAATGATCTATGCAAAACAACTTTTTTCTGTACTTAGAATTCAGGTAATAGAGCAATTTTATAAACATATGTTTTTACAAAAACACATTTTATAGAAGGGAGTTTTATATTTTTGAGACATGTCAAGAGGCCACAAATTATAAATTGTCCTAAGTGTATTTAGAATATGATAATTTAGGTAACAATATGTAAATTTCTTTCAAACTTCCTAATACAATGAATAAATATTAAGTCCCACTCTCCTGCTATGCTTCATGATAGAATATTGAAAACAATGGCTTCAGAACTTTATTTAGTACTGTGTTGCTGATAATTTTTCATATGACATAAATAGTTATCAACTGAAGTTGTGAATAAAAAATCAAATAGAAACACATTTGTTTCCAAAAAATAGATAATGATAAAGAAAGGCCAGAAAAAATAATGTACAAATAAACTTAAACATTACACACACACACAATGGAAGTGTTCTTACATTGTTAAGAAGATAATTTCACCTTAATGTGATAACATTTAAATTTCAATTAATTTTAATGATTCAGAGAAACTAATTTAATTTTTAAATAAGACTTCTTCTAAACAGTGAACTCTATTTATATCACCAACTATAAAATTGCTTGCATTTTATAGTTAGAAAATACTTCTGACAGTTAATCAAATGTTAAACAGATAAAAATATTCATTTTGTAGCTCTTAAAGATTAAATAGAGACTGGCATTAAGATTTGAGATATTTAGAGTTATTTTGTTCAATATGTTTTAGTTTATAGGTTTCCCAATTTAGTGTTGGGCTATGGCCAAAGTATTTTTTTCTATTATAAACTGTGCTTTTAAATATGCATTTTTAATTTATGCCTCTATTAAAATTTTTTTAATGTTTCCACATAAATTGCTTAATATGAGGACAGTTAAATGAAAACCTTGCAGTTTCCCACTTCATTTAATATAACTTGCACAATACTATTTTAACAAATGTCTACTTCACACATTACATTATTTAGACATAGCATTAAAACAATTTTTGTCAGTTTTTAAAAAATGTATTTATTTAGGCCCCGGCTGGTGTCATTCAGTGGATTGGGCACCGGCCTGCACGAACCATAGGGTCACCAGTTTGATTCCCAGTCAGGGTACATGCCTAGGTTGTGGGCTAGGTCCCTGGTAGTGGGTGCAAGAGGCAACCACACTTTGATGCTTCTCTCCCTCTCTTTCTCCTTCCCTTTCCCTCTCCCTAAAATTGAATGAATAAAATCTTTTTAAAAACTTTATTTATTTAATTTAATTTAAAAAGAGGAAAGGGGAGAGAGGGAGAGAAACATGAAGTGAAAGAGAAGCATCAAAGCCCTGGCGGGTGTAGCTCAGTGGATTGAGCATGGGCCTGCGAACCGAAGGATCGTGGTTCGATTCCCAGTCAGGGCACATGCCTGGGTTGCCGGCCAGTTCCCAGAAGGGGATGCACAGAGGCAACCACACATTGATATTTCTCTCCCTCTCTCTTTCCCTTCCCCTCTAAAGATAAAATAAATTTTAAAAAAATAAAAAAAAAAAAGAGAAAGAGAAGCATCAATCAAATCGCCTTCTGTATTTGCCCCAACTAGGGACCGAATCCACAATCTAGGCATATGTCTTGACCAAAAACTGAACCAATGACCTTTCAGTTTGTAGGATGATGCCCAACCAACTGAGCCACACCAGCTAGAGCTGTCAGTTTTTTTAAGTGAGGTATTTTCTATAGAAACAAGGTGAAATAATGTGGTTTACAGTGGACGTTGGCATAATTTCATTATATAATGCTGTGCACATATTTCTACACATATAAGCCTTTCCTAAATTATAAACACAACTTTTTCCAAAACTTTACTTATGAGAAGATATTTTTCAGAAAGGGAAAATGATGGCAATTTTCTTAGTCCCATAAATGTTTATTTCATCCACAGATCAGATGTCCAAGGTAACATTAATACCCTTATATTAATGTTCGTGTATGATTACTTGGAAAAATAACAATACAATTTTACAAATTGTAGTAGGAAATATTAATGAGAAAGAAGTGGAAAACAATATAATTCAACAAATTATAGTAGGGAATACTAATGAGAAAGAATTGGAAAGTAATATTTTATTTGAATTATTCTTTTTCAAACATTTGTCTGGGTAAAAACATACTATTAAATCAGTGATTTTCTTTAAGGCAATATACTATAATGGACACTGTGGTTATCTCTAATTGTTCTTAACTTTCAATCTAAAATGTTTGTAAGATTAATCTCTATTCCCATGAGGTGCTATGAGCAATCTAAGCCACTCATTTTCAATGCTTAGAATCAGAAGGAAACACATTAGAATGAGGAGGAAGGTCTCATTTCTACAGCCTCTGATTAGTATCTTTGGCTTCCCAGTTCATTCTACTGTGCAGCCATGACTGAGGATCACTCATCTAAGTGAAATTCCAGTGAGTGATTTAGGGATCAGGATTGGTTCAGACCTGGGAAAATCAGAGACTAGATGCTCACAGACAGATTAAAGCTAAAATACACTGTCCACGGATGATAACTAGTGACAATTACATAAACTGCATGAGACATAAAAGATGATTCTAACTGTATTTTAATATATCTCAGCTGATGTCTTTCATGGGTAAGGCACTCTCCCTCTCTGAATTTGCATACCTGACAGAGATATGATGCAAATAGAATCCCTGCCAAGCCATGATCTTTTTCATCCTAGAGAGAGTTAGAAGAACAGAGTAGAGTTTAAGACATCATCTTACTTAAATAAAGACCAACTAGAGCAGCCCTAATTTTATAAATTTTAAGGTTTCTCCCCCATCTCTTATGAACGGGGCTTTTCCGGGGGACTATGAGGAAAGTGAAATAGTGACTGTTCTCTAAGGATGAGGACTTCTGAGGCGCTCCACACCTGGTCTGCCCGCTTCCAGGCTGTGCCAGGCTGTTGGTTTTAACATCTGTCATAGTTTTGAGGCCACTGGTTTTCAAAGCTACTGTGGAGCTGGGAGAGGGCCAGTTAAAAACTGTAAAGCTCACTGTTTTTAACTAAGATTCTGCCATTTTTTTCTAGGGTAAAAACTTATTCAGGTTGTTTTAAGCCTTTGGTTAATTTCCACATTTATAAAAAGATGATTTTTAACAATTATTGATAGCTTTCTCATAACTCTTGTGGAGAAATGGATTTTTATTGTGCTTACTGCACCGTTCCAGTATGCTGTGTTCCACCCATTTTGAAGAACCACTTTCTAGTCTTTTTGTCTGCTTTACCTCCAGCTAAAATTTGGTATAAAAGCAGGTGCCATCCCTCACTCTAGATCAGGGGTCCCTAATCCCTGAGCCACTGACCAGAAACAGTCCATGGACTGTTAGGGACAAGGACGCACAGCAGGAGATGAACCCCCGGAGTGATGGAAGCTTCCTCTGTATTTACCACCGCTCCCCATGGCTCACATTACCTCCTGAGCTCCGCCTCCTGTCAGATCAGCGGGGGCATTAGATTCTCACAGGAGCACGAACCCTACTGTGAACTGTGCTTGCAAGGGGTCTAAGGTGCTTACTCCTTTCGAGAATCTCATGCCTGATGAGCTGAGGTGGAGCCGAGGCGGTGATGCCAGCGCTGGGGAGCGGCTGCAAATACAGATCATCACGAGCAGAGAGGTGTGACTGCACGGAGACCAGAATAAATCAGGTGCTTGCAGACTCATATCAAAATCCTATTAGTGTGTGGCAAGGGACAAGCTGCAGCTAGTGGCAGGCTTCAGAATGGCAAGTGAGTTGATGTGCCTCAATTGTAGGCAGCATCTGATAGCAGGCTTTAAGTCAGAAGCCGACAACTATTTCAGTCTGCATGTGGCCTGCCCATTATCTTATTTACCACCTCTTTGCCACACTGGGTGCCTGTCTCAGTCACAGTTTTGGTAAGCCCACATGCTAACCTTAGCCAAAATGAATAAAAAACAAACATTGCTGGAGAGCTTCTTTGAAAAAGGGGAAAGACAAAATGATGAGACAGCAGAAGACTAAGGTGGCCAACAAAAATAAAGCTGCATTTAAAAGAAAATAGCAAGAGTCCTACTTAAACTGTGGGTTCATTGCCACACATAAAGTGGCTGCATTCTAAGTCAAAGTGGAATCATGGGGGCGACAAGTGAACCTTGGAATTTTTGACGTTTCAAACATTAGCAGAGATTTTGAAAGAGACTGAGCCAGGGCCTCTTTCTCCCAGCTGGTGCATGATCGCTGACTCAGCTTTCAAAAGACTTGAGCTTTGCTCCCCAACCACACAAGACCCTGAACTGGGAAGGAATGGATTCGTGACCAAGTTGTGAATGAGCCAGGTGAATTGACTTTATCCATGCTAGAAGAGGATCAACTACTTGAGATCGCAAATGACAATGGCCTTAGAAGTATGTTTGAGACAACTTCAAATCTCCGTATATTCTGGATTAAAATCAAGGCAAATATCCTGAGGTTGCTACAAAAGCACTGAAAAGCCTGCTTCCATTTCCAACATCCCATCTTTGTGAGGCAGGGTTTTCTGCAGTGACAGCAAACAAAACGAGATTACACAGTAGACTGGATGTAACCAACACACTTTGGGTGTCACTGTCTCCCATCACCCCTGGATGGGACCATCTAGTTGCAGGAAAACAAGCTCAGGGCTTCCACTGGTTCTGCACTATGGTGAGTTGTGTAATTATTTCAAGTAATAACTGAAGAATCTAAGTTGTTTCTATCTTGGAACTCTACCTTCCTCGCATTGTTTCCAGCTACAGAGGAGAAAAAAAGAATGAAGTGAGGAGACCCACACATCTGGGGTGGCTTTAAAGCAGAGTGATCCATCACGTCATTTCCCCTCACCATAAGTTGGTGATAAATTACCACCTTCAACAACTAGACATGTGGGGTCTCTGAAACAGAGGGGAACACCTGGATACTTGATGGAATAGACAGTCTCCGCCAGACTTTCACAATCTAAAATCTGAACAAAAGCCAGCAATGAATCTAATTCTTCTATTGTCTACCTGATCTATGTTGATGGTTCTAACTTCTGTTTTGTTATTTCTGTCAATTAGGGTTAGTTTCTGTTGGCTTTTTGTTCCAAGTTATTAATTGCTAAAATGAAAAATAGTCACTAATACAGCTTGATTTTTTCTATATAAATGATTGGGATAATTATAATTATATATGTAATTCTAGTATATAAGAAAAGGCATAGAAAATTAGATATTATTTTAAAGTTAGAATGAAAGAAAAGTAACATTCTAGGCATTTGGCCATATCCCTTGTGATACTTTTTAATATATTACTATCAAATATTTTACTCCTCCTTACTCTCCTAAATCTGTTGGGTGACATATTCATGTAAATTTCTCCACATTCACTGAGATTCAGGCATATCGGGAGTCTTTTAAAACACAGTACTATACCCCTGGCTGGTGCGGCTCAGTGGACTGAGTGCCAGCCTGAGACCCCAAAGGTCTCTGGTTCGATTCCCTGGTAGGACACATGCCTGGTTTGTGAGCCAGGTCCCCAGTTGCGGGCACGCAAGAGACAACTGGTCGATGTGTCTCTCACACAGTGATGTTTTTTTCCCTCTCTTTCTCCCTTCCTTCCCTTCTCTCTAAAAATGAATAAATAAAATATTTTAAATACATATAAATATGGTACTACAGTAATAAATAAGTTCAAATAAATACTCTTTATGTTGAACATATGCTGGACAGTCCAGTGAATCTCAATTTCATAATGGCACTAGGGAATGTTTTTTGTTTTTTTTTTTAAATTGAATCTTAATTTTGTTATTGATACAAATCTACATTATAAACCTAAAAATATAAGGATAATGCCTTTTTAAAAATTCTTTCTCTCTCTCTCTCTCTCCCTCTTTTTTTTGGGGGGGTATGGTAAGAACACTTAACTGAGAGGTGTACCCTACTAACAAATTTAAGTACAAGGCAGTATTGAACAATGTACAATGATGTTGTATATCAGATCTCTAGAACTTAGTCATTTTATGTAACTGAAAGTTCAGCCTTTTGAACAGCAACTCCCTGCTCCCCCTTCTACCCAGCCCCTGGAAAATCACTATTCAATTCTGTTTCTATGAGTTGACCATTCTAGATACCTCATATAAATGGAAACACACAGAATTTGCCCTTCTGTGACTGGATTATTTCACTTATACTATCCTCCAGCCTGATTCGTGTTACACATAGCAGGATTTTCTTTCTCTCACTCTGAAGTTTCTTATATTTAACTTAGTGCTGACTTGCAAAACTTGTGCAAATACTTACTGAATAAATTAATTTCTGGGAGATTAAATATCAATACCATAATCAGCTCTCCTTACTACTTTGTGAGTCATTGTTAACTATTTATTCCATTAATTAACTAAATGTGCATACATTCTTTCTTCCAACTTCAAATTTTACATTTTCTCCTAATCTGACACTTGCTGTTCATCTCCATACTGGCATGATCATGAACCACAATTACTCTGTGATAGGATGGTAAATAGCTCACAGGCATGCCCCATTTGCTATGGGCAGGTGCTGAACTTGACATACATGAGCTCACTTAATCCTCCATATAAGGATTTGTATTCCTAATCTTTTCATTTCACAGATAATACAACTGAGGCATGCAAACACTAGTAAGGTGCCTAAGGTCACTCAGGGAGTCTAGGATTTAAATTTAGCCTATCAGACTCCAGGATGTATTCCACCACAGCATTCTCACCACTGTTAGGTTATGCTGCCTGGCCACTATGGGGTGACTAAGAGGATGACTTCCTTTCACGATCAGCATAACTCCCATTGGCATAACAAGGGCCTTTCCTTAGAGAAATACTAGGTCTGCTGGAAAAAAATCCAACCATTGTTAATATAATGAAAATGGTTTACGTGATATCGATGTAGCCTGGAAGCTACAGAGAATGGATGGGAATGTGCATGTGTGAACAATGCTGACTTTACTGTACGGTATACACTGTTGAGTGAGTATGTATACAGTGTGGCCATCACATTCAAAATCACTGAGTGAACAGAGCAATGAAGCTGCATCACATTTTGTGTTAAGCTTGAATATTCCTCCATGGAAACTATTCAGATGAATCAGAAGGCCTCAGCTATGGGCAACTGGTGATTGGCAGCTTCATCACAACATGCCTGCTCATGCAGTTTTTTTGTAAAACATCAAATTACGTAGGTGGCTCAGCCTTCCCACAGCCCAGATTTGGTGCCCTGCAACTTCTGGCTTTTCACAAAACTAAAACCACTTTTGAAAGGAAAGAGATTTCAGGCCATTGATGGGATTCAGGAAAATACAGCAGGGCAGCTGATGGCCACTGGGAGAACTGTGTGAGGTCCCAAAGTGCCTACTTTGAAGGGGACAGAGGCATCATTGTCCTATGTACAATGTTTCTTGTGTCTTGTATCTTCTTCAGTAAATGTCTCCATTTTTCACAGTATGTGGCTGGGTACTAGACAGAACTTGTGCATATAAACATGAAGAACTGATGTTTATATTTCAAATTAATTATCTTATTAGTTAATGCCTATAGTTTAGTTATATTTTTATTTTATAAAATTTAGAATCATGTTCAGACTCAAGTTTTAAATTTGCTTCATATCAATAATGTCCCTTTCAGTAAGTTACTTATTTCTGCAGCTCTTTTAGCACAAGTTTTTTTTTTTTTAATCTGTGACATAGCTAAATTAAGGCAAACAAAAATGTTTTCAAGTACTAGCATAGTGTATGAAATATAACCAACTTTTAATTAATATAAGTAGTAAGAGTACTTCTTTAAAACTTCACCAACAGCATTTAATTTTATACCGCTAAGCAGAAAAAAGTGTTTCTAACATGAAATAACATCCATTCTCATAAGGATTATAGCATAATTATTTTTACCATGTTTATGACAAATATCATCCTATGCTGAGTTAAGTTTTATGATTTGCTATCTTGAGTAATCTGTTGTTAAATCTCATGGTTAAATAACTGAATACCATAAAAAGATTTAACCTATTGCTTTATTATTGAAGTGCAGTGAGACACGTTTAGTACAAGGGAGATGAATAAAAGACTTCTGGGTAAGTTTGCCCTTAAATGGAGAACAGTTACATGAATGCACACTGCTGGCACATTAGGTCATTACACTGGCTCTTGCAGGTACATAGGCATCAACAGTGCACTTCAACTTTTATCTCCACTGGTAATCTTACTTAATATCATATTTTTAAATTAGGAAAATAGGACCTAAAAAGCCCCTAATTTCATGTTCTATTTCAAAAAAGGTCAACAAAGAAGCTGTGTTGTACAGTAAATAATACATATTTAACCAGTAAATGTCACAGGATTTACTACAAAATAGTAGACTAATGTTCAGTTACGAACATACACTTTGAGGATTAGCCTGTGGTGCAGGAAACGACATGTTCAAGAGATCTCCTTTTCAGAACAGTAAAACACCTAGAGCATTATGAGGCTTAGTTGAGTAAAATGTCAACCTATATACACATTTATAAGTTTCCAAATCTTAACAAGTTAAAACTTCATCAAGAATTCAACATCAAAGAAAAATTTCTCCTAGCAACATTGCATGAAAGCCTAATTCAGAGAGACTGATAATACCAACACCCACATTCTTTGTCCAATTCACAGCTATCCCCAAGCTAATTTTAAAACGTATTTCTATTTTCTTCATTCTCCTTGATTGAAGGATCATAAATAGGATCGTAAATAGCTGGCACCACATTCTCGGGAGATTGTTTTAGAAAGGAGCAGCCTTTTAAAATTCTATTTTCTTAGAAAAAAACAGATTCAAGATAGTAAAACATACACATATGTAGCTACAAAATATCCCTAGCCATTCATAATAACAGTAGGAATGTAAGAATAAATATATTAACAACATTAAACACATTTTAATTTACACAAACTTAGTACCTATCTAAAATATCCTTGAACAAAATGTGTTTATGGCTTGGAAACAATCATTAAACACCACTTGTGTACTAGTGTATGTAAAGTGCATGTTACGTTCCTGTTAAAACAAAAATAAGGATAGTACAGACTAAAAGAGGACCTCTTAAGTTTATTTGTTGAAGGTGATCATTTCATAGATTAATGTTTTAAAGACAAAGTATTTTTCTCAATTTATACAATCACTTCTAAAAAGTATAAAATTTATCTTAAGATGAATAATTATGAACTAAGACTATTAGTATCAGATGGTTTTAATAAGTGTACACTTTGTCACTCAGACTATCCATGAGACAGGTGACTTTAAACACGTTCAGTTGTTTGTGCCAAGGTGATTTTCCTCTTTCCACTCTGTTTTGATTGTATATGCAGCCTAAGATGATGAGAGAATAGACTTATTGTGATGTGACTTGTGTTACTTGTCAAATGATTTGAAGTCTACTTTAGATCAACAGCATTTAAAATTCCAGTTGAATTTTCTAAAGAGAATGGAAAGGAATGAAAATACTCATCATAGGAATAAACATGGAAAAAGCAGGCTGTGAGGAATGTCTTCTATTTTTTTCATAGCTTTTTATTTTTCTTTCCACTTTAAAACCTATTGAAAATTACTTCTCTTGATCTATTTCTTTGGCATTTAGGAAAAAATTTATTAGCCCACTTAATAAGTCACTTAACCTCTCATTGCCTCAGTTTCTTCATCTGCAACGTAAGGGGGGCAGGATTAGAATATGTGACCCACACACCTCAGAGTATGTAAGAACCCAACTTGAGGAGCTTGTTATAATGAAGATTCCTAAGATCTGCCTCCAAAATTTTCATTTGCTGAGCCTGGGTAAGCCTCTGAATTTGCTTTTTTAAACAAGCCCTTTGAGATTTTTTAAGCAAGTGATTTGCAGACTTAATGAAAACCTAAAAATAAGGCTAATTCTGTACAAAATTCCTCCCATCTCTCATAAATCCCCAGGACATTTTTTTTCCTTTAGATTCCATAAAAAAGAATGAAAACAGATTTTCTGGCATATAAAGGTGAAGTACAAGGAATTTTGATATTCTTAAAGTGTTCCAATTCATCCATTCAGGTTTTTAACACTTACAGTGGAGGCCATTCTATAAGTCAACAGAGTTTTGCAAGAGAAATATATCTTTGCACAGTGATTATATTATACCTTAATGGAGCATTTCACTGAATGTTACAAAACTTTGCAAGCAGTCTTTTTTGAAACTTTGTTGATCTCTTAATAGCTTCGAGGTTATAACAGAACTAAGATTAATATGTAGCTTGCCTTTTCATTTTGAATTTCAGTTTGTGTTGGAACATCAAAAGGAATCAAAATTGCAAAGGTTTAGACCTAAATTACTTACTTCATACATTTCTGTTCCCTAAAAGGTGTTATAGCCTTCATTTATCAATAGTCATAATGCATGTGTGTTTGTGCTCTCATTGCACAGTACCTGGCTCATTGTAGACACCCAAAAAAGTTCGCTATTGAATGAGTGAATAATGGTGGGAATAGAATAAAAGGATCCCATCACTGAAGTACGTACAGAGAGGCTAATTAAGGTACTTAACATCACTTATTCGGTAAGTAGCAGATCTAGGTTTGTGCTACTTCTGCAGACAAAGAGCTCTTAAGTTTTCAAAAAATGTGTTGAAACCTGCCTTTCTCTTGCTCACCTCCACTTTCATCTTAGGCAACATAGCTTGAAATACACAGGGTACTGACATTTTATGTAAGAAATTTTAATCCTCATGACCTGCACAGTTGAAAATCTGGATACTTCTAGATTATTTTTTTTTATGATAACAGGTCTCTCTGATTACCAGCTAATGGAGCTCTATCATGCGGCAATAATGTAAGCTCAGTTTTAAAATTATGGCCCATAATCAGTGAAATCACATCATTCTTGAATTATATTTGTTTGCGGGAATTGTATCACAAAGTGAAGATTGGTATTTTATATCACACTAGCTCCAATCTGTGTGCTTTAAATCTTTACAAAGTGCAGCCACACCATATCAACACGTGAATTCTGGCACAGAGTCTCAAAGGGGCGACAGCTGTCCAGACCAGCTCTGGTCAACGCCTTGGGCTTCTGTGTGGTCTTGTTTGATAGTAGCAGGAGTGGCTGGAGTAGATGTTTAGTCATTTAATTTAGTCATTTTCTCCTGAGGAAAGGGGGATATTATAGTTTGTTTTGTCTTGGTGTATAGGGAATGAGATTTTTCATGTGATATGCTCTATTTTAGGTGGATGTCATGTCATTTGTGAGGTAAAATGTCAGGAGCCAATTTAAAAAGTAACTGCTACCTAAGGCCTCAGCAGAGGTAGACTTGTTTGTTTGTTTGAGAAAAAAACAAACCTTGAAATTCAATGTATTTAAAAGAAGACAAGAGTTCGGGGAACCTTGTTGTTTCAGTTACCTGGTGACGTTTAACAAATCACCCAAGATGAGGTGGCTTAAAACAGCAATTTTGTCGTAGCGCAGATTCTGGGGTTACTGACACCCAGAAGTGCACTTTCTCTACGTCCTGCTTGGAGTCTTCACACAGTTATAGTCAAAAGGCAGGTGGGTCAGGATGTCTGGCTTCTTGTTGTTCCACTCCATGGCCTCCCTCCCTCCAGCAGACCTGCTTACAGTTCATTCATGCTACATCAGAGCTCTAAGAGAAGGAAGGGAGTTTGCAAGGCAAGCTTTTTAAATGCTGGGACTCACACATCTTAGAGCACCCCTTTCTTCTCATTCTCTACTCAACGCAGTGACAAGGCCAGCCCAGATTCAATGGCAGGGACAGAACCTCCCTCTCCTCAAGGGAGGAGCAGCAGGTGGGAGCGACGAGTAGAAATGTTTTGTGTTATCTTTGCAAACTAGTTACCATACTCACTGTTCTTCTAGTTAAATATTGATATATCCAGATATTTGATGATTGTGATCTTTGGGGATAGTTGTGGAATGCTTTCTAAAACAATTTTCTGTGGTTTTTGAAGAGTCTATTGTGATTCTCTGGGGCCCACTTACATGGTAAAACTGCATTATCCAATATTACCTATGTACTTTTATAAAAAATGGAGAATACGGTTGTATGGAGAAGATGAAGAAAACATGCCAGGCATCCTATTATCACCCACATAACAAACACCAACTTTGCCAGTCTTGTTCAGTCCCACAGTGGAGGATTCCTGTGGGTACAGGCACTCTTCCGCTCCAGACCGATGCGCCTGACAGAGATGCAACGTGAGAGGAATGCTGACGCAGGTCATGATCTTGTTCATCCTAGGGAGAGCCGGAGAAATGGGTAGAGATTAAGACATACCCCATCCTAGATAAATGGGATTTCAAGTAGAGCAGCCCTACTTTGTGATGAGGGGCTGTACATGTTAGGGGTTTTCCTCCAGCTCCTGGCAGTTCTTGTTAATCAGATCTAACCTCCTATAAATGGTCCTTTATCAAGGTGATGACATCAGATTCTGAGTATGTCTATTATCCATCTGTCTATCTTTCTGTCTATCTACCTGTCTTTCATACACTTACTTCTTCCTCAGACCAATTTGGAGATGTTGTGTATATTTTGTATTTTCTTAACTCTGACTTTATATGTAGAGAGGTAAGTTTAATAAATCAGAAAAATCTTCCAGTAAGATTTAGCTGACAAAATTGTCTTATCCAAAACACAATTTGAAGCAAATCATATTTATTATCTAGTATCTAATCATTAGTATTAAACTTTACCTCTATTTTCTATATTAAATATTTGTAGAGAAAAAATCTTCAAAGCACAGGTTGACAACAGCTTTACTTTAAAAAAAAATCCTAACCACCAAGAACACATAACCAAAAATTACTTTAAAAATAAGGTGTCAGGCCACAAACACCTGTGTAAAATCCCCTCTTTGGATCACAGAAAAAAAAGAAGAAAATAGCAAGCTTGAGTGTTTATTGTAGAAAGACAAACAAAACCTCTCAGTCTGCTCTGAAGCCTGGGTGCCACGATAGAGCTCCACCACGTGACGAAGACAAAGGCCTGGACCATGACCTCAGCAACCCCTGAATGTTGGAGGTCCTCCCTACAGCTAGTAAACTGAACAAGTGGGTGTCATGAAATGCAATCTGAAATCATATTTGGTTTTGCCTCTGTGGGGGAGTTCTTTCTTGCCTCTAGGTGAAAACGTGGGCAGTTGCATGATTTTACACCTTATTCTTAGGTAATTAATATTTGCTTGGCTTCTTTAAATCATAGAAAAGTATCAATTCAACAGTCAGAACTTTTGGTCCTATGTAGTGATCAAAACTGTTGATTCATTTAAGGTCATAGCCAATCTCCTTTTGCCTTAGGCGTCCAACGCCCTTTAATTACAGCTTTGATTCCTCAAAGTTGGAACAGAGGAAGGGAGAAATCCAGGTCTTACTTGGCTGGTACTCTTACATCCTGTCTTCATTCGTAATGTGCATACCAGGTATTTAGAGCTGACAACCATCTTCCCTATTAGCTGTGTTTGTGCATTCTTCAGAGGCTCCTTGTTCATAGGCTATTCTCTCAATCTGAGTGAATGCTTCTTATTTAGTCTTGCAACCCCTAAAATAGAGTAATATCTACCACTTAATGCTGAGATTCTTTTGCTGCTCTAAAACTATCTTTTGGCTAAGGCCTAAGGTTATCTTCATGCCAGCTCTCTTTTACATGCAGCCTACACACGGCCCTCAAGAACACACTGACACATCCTTTGCTCCTACAAGTACTGAGAGGGAAAGTTGATCCTTACTGAGTGACAAAAGCCTTTTCCTCTGGGCTTTGGAACAACTGCCCAGCCCACGTGAGTAAGGGAGAGGCATCCTCACCAGCTTGTGACAGAAGTAATCCCGTGTTTAATGCGTAATAAAATGAGTTGTGATCATCTCCAGGAGGAGACTGGTGGTGAGGCTGTGAATAGTGTTTGGGAAAGGGATGAAGGAAGCATTTACCAGGAGGGTGCGTAGTTCTGGGGTCCCCCTGTTTTGTTGTACATGGGTGATGTTGAGGCCAAAACAAGGTGGTCTTACTTGGAGCACACAGATCTTCAGGGTCTCTCTTGGCTCCTGTTGGAGTCTAGAAGCTGAGGAAGTGGGGCCTTACCTAGCACTTCTTATCCTATGCTCCTTTGTGATTCTCAGAGGAAGGAATCTTTAATACTGCTGTGGTACCCTGAAGTTGAGGGCATATGGGAAGAGGAAAAAGAATCATTTGTTTGATACGATTGTATGTGTTTTGGAATTCTTTCTAACTAAAATGTAACATTGTTTCAGTGATTTTTAAAAATCTACATCTACATAATGTCTATCTAACATTATAAAAACGTACAGCATCAAATATGGGTGAGAAAGAAGACAACACATTACTGGTAGAAGTGGAAAGTGGTAGAACCACTTTGAAAAAGGCCTGGCAATGTTTATAAAACAATACATACATCTACCCACCCTGAGGCCCAGAATTCATTCAGGAGAAAGGAAAACGTATGTTCACACATACATACACACAAACATGAGGAACACAAGAATGTTCGTAGCTGCTTATTTATAATAGCTCAAAACAAGAAACAGCCCAGATACCCACCAATAGAACAGATAAACAAGCTGTGGCTTGTTCCTGCAATGGAATACTATTCAGTTATAAAAAGGAAATGCAAGGACATGGAATCTCAAACTCATAGTTCTGAGTGAAAGAAATCTCACACAAAAGAGCCAATGCTGTATGTTCTATGTGAACTAATAGACCAGGAAAAGCAATCCATGAATACAGAAACAGTGGCCGTTTCTGGGGTGGTGGGAACAACGACTGACTGAGAAGGAGCCTAAGGAAGTTTCTGGGTTACAGAAATCTCTAACTTGGTAGGAATTTGGGGTTGCCCAAATCTATGCCCTGTGAATGTTACATACACTTACTGAGCATGCACTTAATATTTTTGTATTTCATTGTATGTAAATTTTATCTCAAGAGGAAAAGTAAGTCTTTAAAATATTAAACTCTAGGTAATGCTATACACGCTTAAACACTGGAGAAATGTACTGATGTATGCAAGTTATTTATAAAAGCATCAAAAATTATGATGAAATGATATATGAATGGGGGAGAGATAGATAATTGTGTGATCGGTAAGCATAGTAAAAAGTTAATCATAGAATCTAGGTAGCAGGTACATATTTACTATAAAATATTTTATTTAAGCTTGATAATTTTAAAAATAAAATTTTAGGACAAAACTTTAGAAGTTTGAGGTGGGAATACGATCTTTTATTATTATGCCTTTCAAATTGTAAATGTTTAAACAAAAAAATTTCATGACTTTGTTAGGTGCCTTTTATTGAGATTATAAAGATGATAAAACATACATTCATCCACTCAATAATTATTTATTGAGCAATTTATTAACAATCTCCAATAAGGACAGGGACAGTAGACTGTGCCTGCTATTATATTTGGATGTAGGAAGAAAGGGTTTTTAAAACAATTCTGCTAATGAATGATATGTTGTTTCTACTGGAAAACATTTAAACCAAATAATTTTCCTTCACAAGTCCTAACACAGCTTGGATATTCTTTATACTATATACTGGATTAGAAATTATTTTAATGAAGATCAGGAAATTATTATGAAAAGAAATTTCAGAAGTAGATTTTATAATCCTTATATGGAAACAGTAGTTAGCAAATTTTTCCAATTAATATTCTTTATATCTTTGATGTAAAGTACAGTCATAAGATATTAGTTTCTAAAATAAGTTTATCAAAATCAAACCAGTTGAGTAAGTAAGCTTTAAGAAGCACAATGTAGAATTTTTTTAAAAAATCAAGCCAATTTTCTTTTTTCCCAGCAACATCACAAGATCTGTCTTAATACCTACATAATGTGAGTTACATCTACCATGTCTCCTCGCCAAGTGCCCAGACTAAAGTAAAATAGGTTTAAGCAAGTTAATTTAAAATCTCATCCAGTGAGGGTACATGCAACTGTAAAAAACATTAATCTTCTGGTGACTGATCTTAAATACAAATCCTATTATTTCTGTTATTGCAAATGCTAAAAGCATGTATTGGACTAGTACCAACTTAGGTCCAGTTATCAATCTTCTTTCCTTTCTCTATATTCTTTTCCTTTGTGAATTTTCCCACTTGACATTTTCACTAAGCTCTAATCTCATTTCTTTTATAGAATACTGGATATTTTCCTTTAAACATTTCCAACACTGAACTTTTCACCTTCCCCTCCAAAGAGTTATGTAACTTTCCTGTTTTATTCAGAGCTCTACTATTTTTCTAGTCATCCACATGCTAAACCTGACCTGTTCTCTCAATCTAGTATAGGAGGCTACTGAATTTTGTTAGCTTTTTCCTCAAAAAAGTTTCTCATATCTTTCTTTCGCTATTCTCATTGCTGCCAGCCTCATTCAATTATACTTGATTGAATTATTGCAATAGATTTACAAGTAGAATTTATTATTGGTCTTTTTCCAATTATTGAAAAAATAAGAAAATAGAAAAATTATTTTAAAAAGTGATTTTTGATATTTCTATGAGCTAAAAACAGCTATTCACATTTTTTTAGTATATGCTTCTAATGGCTTCTCACTTTCCTTTAAAAACATGATTTTTAATTATATATTATTTCCTCACAAATACACCAAAATTTATGTATCTAAGCTCTACATTAGCATATTTATTTTATTACTAATGTATTTTATTATAAATAACACTGATATGAACATCTGTGAATCTCTAATTATTTCCTGGAAATAAATGCCAAGAGGTAGAAATAGTTAAATAGTATGAACTATCAAAACATTAATAATTATCTTGCCAAATTTCTCTCCAAACCCTACTTCCAGCAGTGTGTATGTTTTGCCATCCTTCAAAAGAAATTAACATTATAATTTAAAAAAACATTTCTTAATATTATAGCTTAAAATAATATTTTATTTCTTAGTTCTATTTAATTACTGATAAAATTAAGCATTTTTTTCATAAGCTGATTGGCCAATATGATTTTTTTTAGTGAATTACTGAAACTGGAAAAGTTGGCCTTTGTGCTGTCACTACCAGAACCAAAAAGTAGATACAAAGACTGAATCTTTATGGGCACTTTATTCAGATGCTGGTGATCTGAGAAGACAGAGGGTTATGTACCCTAAAATCCTCCTTAGCATCTCCTCTCAAGCAGACCTCTTTATAAGGAGAAGAAAAGGGTAGGTAAAGGGTTTGGATAAAAGATTAATCAGAATTGCAATCTGGTAATTTTCCTAGTATTTCTGCTGATCAATAATTCTTTCATTCCCTCCCTAATACACAATGGTTCGGACACCACCTACAGGGATGGCTTGCAGACCCCCTGGGGCACGGAGGTTGAATAGCTTGTGGACCTCCTGGAGTCACATGGGTCATGCATTCCAGTTCCTGGCATAACAGCTTTCCACACGTACTAATCACTTAAGCCTATCAACTATAACTATAGCTAAAATTTTTGACTTCTGAGTGCCCGTGTCTCACCAAGTCATGTTTTAGTCCATTTTTATGTTGGAGACTTTGTTGTTTGCTTATTTGTTTAAGCCATAGTTTTGCAGTCAGTATGTCTGTCTCCAGGTTCTGCTATTCTAATACATTCTGTTTTAATTTCAAGAGGAATATAACTAATACAGTATTTACTTGTCCAAACTGTGATGGTTCTCCATTCTCAAACAAAATCATGACTTAGAATTCATGAATTCTAATTCTCTATCTAAGCCAATCAGTAAGTGTCAACATCCTCAACACCAATGATGGCTTCACATTTACCAAATGTGTATAAAGTTATCCTTCCTTAACAGCTCCCTCCTTCCTCTTCCATCTAAAAGTTATCTTCCTTGTGACCCATAAGTGACGTAAATCTTGCCTAGTTTCTCCAGCTCACATGAATTTTTCCTGGTGGAATTTTTAGTTTGCTCTTTCATTCTTCTAACTACATGCATGCTCCTGCCAGAGATCTGGGAGACTTCACTGATAATTCTCTCTTCTTTATATATTCAACCCATAACTAAGTACTCTCAATTCTACTTTATAAACACAATTAAATCCCCTCACTTACCTCTACTGACATACCACTACCCCAGACCTGGTCTCAATCCTGCACTACCTAGACGATGAATAGCCCCCTCCCCTACCTATACTCCATTCTCTCTTCAAAGGCAAATTTGATCACAGTTCTTACTCCCTTGCTAAAAAGTCTGTCGATAGATTTTTATCGCACTAGGATAAAATCCAAAATCTTTTATCTGGCCTACAATATCTTGCAGGATCTGTCTGTTCTTTATCCTGATATCTCAGTACTTTCCTACTGTTACCTCTGCTCACTGTCATTCTTAAATGTCCAAATTTTCTTCATCATCACTTTTCTTTGTTCTTCTTCTTCCTCTGTTACCCTCTTCTCCTTATGAACAACCTACTGCTCCTGCAATTAGCTACGTAAATGTAACTTCTTCAGAGCACACTTCTCAACTCTCCAGACTAGGAAACATTCCTTTATTGCTTACAGCAGATAAAATTTTTGTCTGCAGGGCTTATGATAATTTTAATCACCACTCTATTCTTGCAGTTATTAATTTAATATATGTCACCTTTCACGAGGGCAAAGGCCATATCTGGACTTTCAGCTTTGCATCCAAAGTATTAAGTGGAATGCATTACAAAAAACAAGAGATTCAATAAACATTTTGAGGCTTGAAAAAAAATTAAAGCCTGAACTTATCCTATAGATAGTATGACTTGTTACTACTTGTTTTTCTCTAACTTGTTCCTGTGGCTTACTTTTATCTTTCTAAGCATATTTCATCTTTGGTGTGTGTGTGTGTAAGATTGTGTCCTATACTTATCTATGCGCCTAATTGCAGAGAATAGCCCTACAACACAGCAGACATTGAATGTATACCAGTTGAGATAAACACCCAGATGAATTGTCACCATACCGACATTTTGAAAAGACATTGAGAAACAGTTGGTCAAAACAAAGTTTGGGCCCTGGCTGGTGTAGCTCACTGGATTGAGCATGGGCCTGTGAAACAAAGGGTTGCCAGTTCAATCCCCAGTCAGGGCACATGCCTGGGTTGCAGACCAGGTCCCCAGTTGGCGGCACGTGAGAGGCAACCATACATTGATGTTTCTCTCCTCCTTCCCTTCCCCTCTCTCTAAAAAATAAATAAATAAAATATTTTAAAAAGGAAAGAAAAGGATTCTTATTAAGAAAAGTTTGGCACTCAAGGAAAACAGAAAAAAGAATATAAAAATGTCACAACTGGGGATTGGTTAACCATCAAATCATTAATATTGATGATGTTCTTAGTTTCCCAATTGTTTTATGTTTATTTTGCTCTTAACTGACATGAGGAAATCTGTTAATGCAGGAAAATTAATTTTCCGGAATGCAATTTAAAAAAGAAGTTAAATTTATTAAAAAATTTTTAAAAATATTTTATTTATTTATTTTTAGACAGAGGGGAAGGGAAGGAGAAAGAGAGAAAGAAACATCACCCCGCACCAGGGACCTGGCCCACAACCCAGGCATGTGCCCTGACTGGGAATTGAACCAGGAACCTTTTGCTTTGCAGTCCAGTGCTCAGTCCACTGAGCCACACCAGCCAGGACATGATAAGTATTGGTAGTTGTTTGTTTGATTGTCCCATCAACTGATTCTTTAAGGATCAGTTTGAACATGTCCCAGACATTGAGGAATGGGCAATAAGGTCAATGAAAACCAAATCAAATTTACAAACAAAAATATAGGTCAGTCTGAATTATTTATTGGCAATTTAACTCATTTAGGACACAGACCAGATCTGGTACCCTCTCTTTGCCACTAACAAAAGTGATGGCCAACAAGCCACCACCCGGACTGGAAAGAGAAAGATAACTTTGGGATTGGAGCGGAAATTTGACTAGTGAGAGGAATCCCGTGATGGTGAAACCCTAATTATTCTCTTCATTTAGAGCAGAAATGCCAAGAGCTGCCTTCTCTTGTTAGACGCTGAGTGAAGCCTAATAGCAGTATCAGTTAACCACTGGCAAATTATTCAGTTTCTCTGGGTGTGTGCTTTTTCCCAGGATCTGTTATACCTCAGATAGGAACCGGCCCTTCCTCTTACCGTCTATATCTACCTCACGAGAAAGAAGTCTTTCTTTCTCCTTTCCTTTCTCCTTCCTTCCTTCCTTCCTTCCTTCCTTCCTTCCTTCCTTCCTTCCTTCCTTCCTTCCTTCTTTCCTTTCCTTTCCTTTCTTTCCTTCTTTCTTTTTTTCTTTCTTTCCTCCCTCCCTCCCTCCCTCCTTACTTTCTTTCCTTCCTTTGTGTGTGTGTGTGTGTGTGTTTAAAAATATGGATGCAATACAAATACTTATTTGGAAAGAGTACAATCATATACACCCCTGGTCATAATCTTTGAGTTCCTGTATGGTTTTCAGAATGTGAATTTCAGTTTGGGGATCAAAGAGACTTGCTCTTCAGGGTTGAAGAAGAATTAAGCATTATAGAAAGGGATTTAGCGTTAAGAGATAGGGGAACATATATAAAGGACCCATGGACACAGCAAAAGGGGATTAGGATTGAGGGTGGGAAGTGGGGGTTAGTGGGGTAAGGGAGAGTGAAGGGGGGAAGTGGGACAACTGTACTTGAACAACAATAAAAAAATAAAAATAAACAAGAAATAAGGGCCAGGCTAGGAGTCCGGAGGGAAAAGAGT
This sequence comes from Anoura caudifer, assembly GCA_004027475.1. Taxonomy (NCBI): domain Eukaryota; kingdom Metazoa; phylum Chordata; class Mammalia; order Chiroptera; family Phyllostomidae; genus Anoura; species Anoura caudifer. The sequence goes on along the minus strand of PVKU01000794.1, from coordinate 151,579 downwards.
GTGAGGAGGAAGGGGAATATACAAAGTTGTGCCTGACCCAAAAACAATTCCTCCCAAATCTCCAGATGAGCTCACTGAAGCCCATAAAATATACGGTCCAAGTGGACTACTTGTGAAAACCATTGAAGGGACTAAGATGCAAATCTAAGTTAACCCAAGATAGAGCATGTAAGGCAAAAAACACAGTCACTGGCAGAAGCAACAATCTCTAAAAAATAATTCCCAAAGAAGAGAATGCAGTAAGATCTTTGAACTTCCACTGTTTTCACTAAGTTTAGGTAAACTAAAATAATATCCCCAACTAAAATATGTGTTTCATATCCATTAAGAGAAGCAAGGACACTTAACAAAAACACAGTGAAATTCAGTGGCATTATAAATAAATTATTTAAAATAACAAAGAAGCTAAATAAGAATTATTTATTCTTATACATAGACAGTTTAGAATTAACTCAATTATTTTTAAGGGAAAACAATCCAAAAAGGTAAATCAGTGATTCATTGACAAATACAAATTTTAATTCTATTCCTTACATTAAAGTATTTATCTTGAACCAAGTCATTTCACAATCTTGTTGAGACTGCCTAATTTATAACATGTGATTTGCAGCATGTGACAGGGCTGGATGATCTCCTGAGAACATTATATCTCTGAGAAACGTGATTCCGTGTCTACAAAACTAAATTGAATATTTAAATATCTATATTTTCCCATTACATGTAATTTAATTAGCTAAAACAAACTCATACTAATTAGTAAAATGAATGTCATTAAATAGTCCAATTTTCTTAACTTTAGAAAAGCACTCTAATGGAAAATAATACATGGATAAGCAAGGTAAAATAAAAGCATAGCTCTAAGAGAATTTTGAATGACAGTACTATTCCCCATAAATAAATAATTAAAAATGTATTCTACTCTTATTTTAAATGCCTTATTTGGCATATTTTAATATATTGTAGATCTTTCAATTATATGTAGAAACAGGTAAATGTGCACATTTACATAATATTTCAAATTATGCTATTAGGTAATATTTTTATTTTAAAACTCAGCAAATATTGTTGTTAATTTCTGGCTTGTTTGTTTTTTTTTTTCCATTTTGATCTGATCTCATTCTTTTCTGAATAGACACTACCTCTGGTAATTCCCAAAATAGTCAGCTGGTGCTTAATAATAAAACATATTTATGTGGGAGTGTATGATCTTAAAATATATTTACATATATATATTTCAAACCATGTATTATTTTTTTCTTGTTTTACATTATGGAAACTAAGACAGTGAACTTAAGTGAGGTCCAATATCATATTGACATCAGTGGGTTGGTAAGAAGTCAAATCCCAATTTCCAAGTTAAAGCCATCTTTGGACTTCACCAAAAAAACGCAAAATAACAAAAAAAAACATAGAGAACACACACACACACACACACACACACACACACACACACACGCACATATGTAACTCAAAAGCCAAAATCGTTTTTTGCCCCCATGTGTTTAGAAGTTTCACAGCTGATTCTATTTTTAATAGCATTATTAATTCATATCTGCAATAGCACTGTGAAAATGGAGTAACACCTTAGTGAGTTAGATTAGGTAATGTGCTCCATCACTCTCACTTCAATGAGAGAAATAATTGCTTCAGCTTTTCAATTCTCTTTGTCCATAAAGACAACCTGAGACTCACTTTTACGGCATAAAAATCACATTCAGATTTTTCCAGGATAATCTGTTCAATTTTGTTCACGCAAAAGATTGACAGCTGTTCAGAAAGAAGAAATACAAACAAAGCCAAGCACTGAGGACCACTGGTCCATAAAATAATGTTTTTTATAACTCTAAAAAATGTATATTATTTTGTATTTTTACAGATTTATATCATGAATTCACTTACTTAATTATATTTATATTTTTACACCTCTATTTCTGAATCTTAAATAGCATTTTTTAAATGCTGTGTGGGACACCAAGTTTGAAACACATTTGCTTAAAATAAAATCAGAAAAAGACAGAGTGTGCAAAGGAATATTTAGAGCTATGGAAACTAGAAATTCAAATGTAACATAAACTTGACCATATATTTTATCCATGACCTTGCATTTTATGTATTTCTTATATTTCTTAACATTTTTGAAATGAGAGCCTATTCATAGGGCAATTAATTTATTTCATATAACAAGAAAGAAAATTATTTTATTTAACTGGATTCAGCACAGTACTTTAAAGGTCATGTAATCACATGGCATATAAAACCCTAACACTCAGAGGCAAAGTGCCCTTGAAGAGTTTAAGCCGTTTCAAACCATCATGTGTTTGTGTGTGTGTGACATGTGATGCACAATAGCCAGTTTTTGCCATCTGTAATGTTGCCCTTAGCAACAGAAAAGCATGTGACAGTGCTTATGTGACTCTGCTGGCCTGCAACAGTGTGTAGAAGGATTTAAGCAAAATGAAACAGACAGAAATATTGATCCAGCTAACTGGAGTGTTCAAGTGTGTTGCAATCATAATGCAGATTATTAAGGGAAGAAAAGTATGGAGCAGAGAAAACTGAAGTGAGAGACTATGGTAACATAAAGGGTTAAGTTTTCTGAAACTTATTGTAAAGCTGAATTATGTATAGGTAGAATAGATGTAGTCATTTTATTCTGTTGTCTCCATCACTTTATAATTTATATTTTGTAAATAAGGTTAAACCCTATTCTGCTGCTTGATAGGAAAAGTAGTCGCTCCAGAATCACAGACACCTTCCTTCGTTACCATCACACTTAATGAACAAGACTGAGGATTCCCTTAGATGTTACCATGCTCACTTAAAAAGCTGGAGAAATGCATTTTCAGAGATTACTTTTTTGAAGTTCATGGAACAGCTTAAATTTAATGGGGTTATGAGATCACATATATAGAATAACATAGTATGCTAATGCAAAACCATAAACTTATTCAAATATAATATATTTTTAATTTGGGAAACAGCATAAGGAGACAAGCCTTTGTGCCACGTAACCTTCTGTGGGAGTTTCAATGCCTTTCATAGTCTGTGACAAAGAGAATGGTATTGTGAAGAGAACTACGATGGAAAGAGTGAATCTCCAACAGGAAAATATCCTCACTTTTATTATCTTATGTTTATTCTTGTAAAAAGGAGAGGAAATACATGTTGCTTTAGAGTTACCAAATACTTGAAGTAATAGGAGAACCAACAAATACTAAACTCTTGTGATATTTAAGTTGCTTTCTATGATGTCATTGCAAAAGCATGAAGTATATGGTATTATCCTAATTTTACAGATGAGAAGCTTGAAACTTTAATAGCTTAAATGAATCTCTTAAGATTATTCCCTAAGAGCTGAATCTGCATTTACAGCCAAGCATTATACGACACCCTTGCTTGCCATTAAGCCACTTAGAGGGAAGTGTGCATGTCTGGTTATTATTTATCATAAGGTCTTGTACTATTGTAAATGGTGGGCAGTACATTTTAACTCTGAGCTTTCAAAAAGTCAAACCAATAAAGTAAATACATGATCAGCTGTAATTCTCTAATTTTTAAGATATTTATTCAGCCCCTCCTCTGTGTAGACACTAGAAATACAAGGGATGGGAAATAGACAGTTATGGTATAAAACAAAGGTTCACACAATATGTGAATAAAACTGGAGTTTTAGTTCAGTGCCCCATTATGTCCACTGACATCACTCATCATGGTTGTAAGTGTAAAACAATGCTTATATGTGCAACTTCATCATTTCATTGCTTCCAAACAAGCCTTAAAACACCAGTGGAGGGGTTAAGTAATGCATGATAGAATAAAGATTGAGCTCTGTAACAGGAGACTACACGGGACAGTAGCTTAAAAAGTACTTTATTTCTTTTAATTGGTAGTCTGGGTTGATCTTCAAGAGCTGGGTTGCCATCTCAACTGTGTAAGAGACTCGGGTACCTTTCATTATAATGTCCTGTCTTCCCTAGAATACTGCCTTCATCTACAGACAACAGCATCTACATTTCAGCCCAGGAAAGCAGAGAGGGGAGAGAGGACGGTGTGAGCTTTAATTTTTACAGGCATGGCCTAGCTATCCAGAAATTAGTTACATCGCCACTTTAGCTGCAAGAGAGGTAAGGACATTTAGTTTTAGGTGGGAGAACATTAGTCCAGCTAAGTCTTCTATAAAATTGGAGAGGAATTGGAGCCGCAAATGTTTATCTTTACCACTGTGTGCCAAAGCCCAATCTATTTGAATCCACACCTTCTAAAGTTGGTGATCATCTTGTACCTGTGGGTCAGCCTCCTTTACTTATTCTGGAAACTGGGTTCATGCACCGAATGGATAATTTGGAAGGGCCCTAGGCAGGGACAGCAAGTTGTTACTGTAAGCTTAACGACAAGAAAATTGGGAATAATTCTCAGTGCCTTTCAGTACTGATAACAATTCATAAAGAATGTGTTGTGAATAATGCAACAACATGCCAGGAGAAATATAGCAAAAAAAAGTACAATACAGATGAAAAAGATGTAAAAGAATATAGAGAAGGGAAAATGTAGAAACTGATGTATGTTATTTTTTTATCATGAGAAAAATGCAAACCCTTTTATCTCTCTGATTTCAAGAAAAATATTAAAGACCACGGAGCTTTTGATTAATAGACTTTCTAACATTAATCCAGATCCTGAAGTTCAAATGTTTGATAGATTAAAATAAAATAAAGTTAATCTTTTCAAAGTCTATTGCCTTTTTGGAAGGAAATGTCATGATTCTTTGGGACTTAGTTGTTATCAATAATTGCATAGTTGATTTTTATTATAATTTCTTTTTCAAGCTTTGGTTCACAAAACAGTCCATGTCCACCAGCCCTGGTAGTCAGTCTTAGTGGTCTGACTCCACTTGCTGAAGAACTAGTATGTGGGCAGCTTCTTCAAAACATGACAGCTTGTCTCCTGGGTCCTTAGGAAGTGACAGCTCTTGCCATGGAGGCAATGGGCTTCCTTCTTCCCATGAAACATCACAGATTGATGGTGACATCATTACTGGGTTAAAACCTCAAACTAAGCCACAGATCTAGTGGCTTAAACAATAGAACTTTATTTTTTCACTGTTCTAGAGACTTGAAGTTCGCCTCAAGTTTCTCCCCCTGGCTTGCAGATGGCTACCTGCACCCTCACATGGACTTGCCTGTGTGTGCATGCATCCCTGGTGTCTCTCTTCATATAAGGGCAGCAGCCATACGTGTTTCTTGCAGACTGAATGTTTGTTTCTGCCCCCAAATTCCTATGTTGAAGTCCTAACCCCCAAGATGATGGCCTGAGGAGGAAGGATTTTGGGGAAGTGATAAGGTCATGAGAGCAGAGCCCTCGTGAATGGCTTGAGGTTGCTTATAAAAGACCCCAGAGAGCTCTCTGGTCCCTTCCAACAGGTGAGAACACGGTGAGAAGACATCATCTATGAACCAGGAAGCATGTTTTCACGAGATACCAAAACTGTTGGCACCTTGATCTTGGAACTCCCAGACTCCCAAACTGTGGGAAACACATTTCTCTTGTTTGTTAGGCACTCAGCTTATGGTATTTTGTTATAGGATGAACCTTACCCTTACAACCTTATTTAACCTTAATTACTTTAATTATTTTAAAGGCCCTAGCTCCAAGTATAGTGACATAAGGGATTAGGGCTTTATGTGTGAATTTTGAGAGGGGGATATAATTTAGTCCATAACAGTGACTAATATATATTATACTTTTTTATTTTAGCATTCTATTTTTTCAGTTCAAATAAATAGAAATATTGCTAATTTTATACCCTCTTCTATAATCATATTGCCCTTACTATGAACTAATTTTTACAGTTATTTTGCAAGTTTGTTGTTATCTATATGTTTGCTTATTCATTCATTCATCCATCATTTATTCATCCTTTCCCTTCTTTATACCCAATCCTATTTCCACCCATGCCATTTGTGGGTTTTCTTCCTTGAAAAAAAAATATAAATATATATATACATATAACATATATATGCATCTATTTGCAGTGCGCATACATGATATTTTGTTATACACTTATAATGTTTTTTTTAATTTTTCTCATTTAACATTTTTAAAAGATTTTATTTATTCATTTATTTTCAGAGAGGGGAAGGGAGAGAGAAAGAGAGGGAGAGAAACATCAACATGTGATTGCCCCTCATGTGCCCTCCACTGGAGACCTGGCCTGCAAACCAGGCACATGCCCTGACTGGGAATCGAATCAGCAACCCTTTGGTTCTCAGGTCAGCGCTCAATACACTGAGCCATATTATCCAGGGCCAACATTGTGTTTTTAAGTTTCTCCTTTGATTCTCAGTAGGCTTGCTCTAACTTCTAGGGATTACCTTACAAACTTGTAGGAATATTCTAAAAATGATTGGAAGGATCGTAATGGCTTTCAGTGGGCAGGAACCAGCAATGGCAGAGGACATAATGTGGAGAAAACCCACAAAGTCTTGGTCTTACACTGCTTTTGAATGTCCCATATTTTGAATTATCTGAGCCTAGAAAATAACTGAGGTTTTTAAAAAAATATGATTTGTTTTAAAGATTTTATTTATCTATTTTTAGACATAGGGGAAGAGTAGGAGAAAGAGAGGGAGAGTAACATCACTGTGTGGTTGCTTCTTGCAAGCCCCCTACTGGGGACCTGGCCCACAACTGAGGCATGAGTTCTGACTGGGAATCGAACCAGCAACTCTTTGATTTGTAGGCCAGCACTCAGTCCACTATGCCACAACAACTAGGGCTGTTCTTCAGCGTGTTATTTTTTTTCTAACCATGCTACAACTATTTGTTCTTATTATTTTGACTCTTTTAAGATTTTAGTATTTGGAAGGATATTTCCTCAATATTTTCCTTTTTTTCGTGTGTGTGTGTGGTTGGTTGACCTAGGCATTCATAAACCTTTATTTTTTATATAAATTTTGGAGCAGCTAAAATTATTTTTCAAAATGTTCATCTGAAAATTTTGTTGAAATTGTGTTAAATGAATAAATTAAATTGTGAAGAATTGATATAATATTATTCTAGATAGGAATATATGCTTCCTTTCACTTTTGATATTATTTTCTAAGTTCCCTTTCAAAAACAGTTTTGAGGTTTCTTTGTAGAGTTTTTGTGCATTCTGAATTAGTTTACTTGTAATATACCTCACAGTTATTTTTCCTATTATAAATGGTATCTGATTTTATTAAATTTTCCAATTTGTTATTATTGGTGAAGCAAATAGTATAGATTTTGAATCTAAAACATTGCCTCAAGGTCTAGAAAATTTAGACCTTATTAGGTGTAAAAGTATTGACATTATTCTTATTCTTTTCTTTTTTTTTTTTTTTTTTTTTTTTTTTTTTTTTTTTTTTTTTTTTTTTTTTTTTTTTTTTTTTTTTTTTTTAGTAGATGACCATATCTGCTGCAAAGTACGAAGTTTATCTCAGGTCTTTGCATTGTCACATTTTTGTTTGGTACCCAGTAAACACTGACAATTTGAGATATTTACTCTCTTTAGTTTCTTCTCCTTTTGTTTCTCTATGGCTCTTTATTTTCTAATGTTGGCACTTCTAGTTTTACCTTTTACATCTCTCAGCTTTTCTCTTTGTAATATCCTCCCCTGATCTTTCCCAGGAGAGTTTTTCAATCTGAACTTTCCTATTCACTGTTTCATTCTTCAGCAGTGCAGATCTTGTGTTTTCTTCCATCGATTCTTCTTGTTTCAAACACAGTATTTTTCATACTTAATATAATATACTTAAGTTGAAATTTTGAGGGAATATTTTATTCTCACTTCAGTTGTCCCTATTTTCTCTCCTTAAGCATATTTATCAAGTTTATTTTATATTCTTGATTTATCTGTTATGATAATGCTTCCTCAGATGGTAAATATTGTTCAGTCCCCTCATCTCCCTTTCCATTATAGTAATTGTACTTCTTTAAGTTCTGGTTATTTTTCTCTATGAGGTCATGCTGTTGAAGAAGGCATCAGCTACTCTGTTTGTAATACATATGATAAAAGGCCAAAAGCCAGGTTCTAGACTGTGTCTGTTATGGTGAGTTTAATGAGATTAAAGAAGATGATTCACCCCAATCCCCAGAGTAGAATGCAATGAGCAACTGTTGTTTATTCCATGTTTTTTAATAAGATGTGCAGCAAATCTATTGTGCTTCCTGATTTACCACCTTCATAATCTGTGGTCTAGCTCATTGCTTCCAACTCCTGTGGTAAAAAGCAAGATACAAGTTGTCTGAAAGAAATGTGAGTTAGGAGAGAGCAAAAGTAGTAATTAAAATAGGAAACACAGTCAGTGTGAAAAATAATAGAATGGATGCTCAATAGAATGGCAGCTCAAGAATTAGTGAACTGGAATGTCACACTGAAGAATTATTTCAGAAGGCAGCAAGACACAATAATGTAATGTTTTAAAATTAATTTTTAAAAAATCCTAACTGACATGGAGGGTGGAAATAGAAGTGTATGGGGTACAGCATGAGTGAAATATTTATCTTATAAGCAGGCAAGCCAACTATATCTAAATAGATCTCATAGTATATCTTAACTGTAGGAGACCGTTCTGCGTGGCATGGGCCCAGCTCCCACTCAGAGATGCACAGGACCCATGCCCATGGATGGGTTCTCCCGTGGGGAATCAGGCCTGCATTTGTACCTAAGCTGCTTTGAGTCTTGCTTTTGCTAAAACTCCCTCACCCTGAATTGAGACAGCAAGTGCTTATTGTAACTTCCTAAAATCCATGCTAAACCTTCCTAGGATGAGTGTAACTGGTTCAACCACTTTTTCATTTGCAAATATACTCCAACAGTGATGTGATTAGCAGCATTGGCTCCTTTGTTGTTTGTAAAAGATAACCCCCTAAAGCGAACCTGTGCATAGTAAATGAGGACCATCATGTAATGTGAGAAAGACCGAATAAAGGCTATCATGGCAGAGGCCTCGGGCTTTTGCTCCCCTTGAGAGAAAAGCCATGCTGTCCTTTTTCCTCCACCTGACTCGGTAGTCCGTGTGAATGTCTCATTTCATCCACAATGACACAGACGCTGCGGGAGGTGTCTGCATCACTTAACTTGTGTGAAATCATAAAACTATATTTCTTTGTAAAAAATAAACAGGACAGGAAGATAATTTCTAAGCTTAGTGATAAACATAAAAATAAACTTAAGAGATCAAGAAACTGATACTCTTTAGCCAGAAAATATATTTAAAAATTATATCAAAAACCATTTCAGTTGGATAATTTTCATGAAACTGTTTCATAAGGGTTTCCCTCTCTGCAAAAGATGTTCATCAAACAAGAGATAGAACTTTAGAGATATATAAAATATGGTTAACTTTCCATGTAAGACTATAATTACATTTAAGAGAAATTAGTTTCCAGAAACAATCCCATGAGGCAAGAGGACACTGAAATCATTTGCACTGCCACTGATCTTCACTGTCAGTTGGTTTGAAATTTTTAATTGCTTTGGATAATAGACAATTGAAGCCATAACGGGGTAGCAACAGCTGACATGTTGCCATGGTAGCATTTCCTCCCCAGCTGAGGAAGCAACACAGAAGAAGGGATATAGGTCAGAAAGTGTTTGAACTGACAAAACAACCGCATATTAAAATCAAATGCTTTTGTAAACATCACATGCCAAAGGAGAATTGTGAATCCTAGTTTCAGGCTATTAAAGACAGATTGATTCATCTTTGGGATGATGGATATAGCAGGCTGTGCTGTGAGACATACAAGGTCAAGCATATTGTCTTCCATGCATATTGGCAGTTCAACTAATAAATAAAAATGGGGCCATGATAAAACTTTTCCTACTGGTTTCTCTGTGTTCCTTGAAAAAGAGAAAATTCAATTAAAGAATTCTCCTAGAAGGTAGTTCATCTCATAATGACTAACTCCAGAGTAAGAAATCAACTCCAGCTTGATAAATATCCATTGGTTAGTTAATTCTCTGCCCTGATTTATGACCAAAACTTCTGAAATGCAACTGAAGCAAGATACAACTAAGATGAAAGAGGAAATAAGGGTAAGAGACACAGGAAGGAACAGAAGAAAGTTAATCAATAGCCCAGCAGAAGAAAAACTGAAATAAAATATTAACAAATGTAGGAGGGAAGACAGGGAGGAGGTAGGAAGGAAGGAGGAAAGTGATGGGGGACTGAAATGTTGGAAAAATTTTAGTTTCGAGTAGTAGCTAATAAATAAGCTTAGTAATCAATGTATGTAAAAAGCTATTGTTTCAGGAACTGAAGGTATGACCCACCTTGACTCCAGGAGACCACAAGCAGTTCCACCTTTGAGCCTCAGGAGGACTGCAAGCAATCAAGACGGTATCTGAGCCACTGCACTCCAGGGTGAGACGTCCAGGACACAGGACACAGATAAAGACCATTGCCAAGGGCACAAATGAAAGAATGCTGTGGCTTTTACCTGATTGACTTTTTCCTTGAATTCCAAACCCCTTACTTACTCCTTTCTTCTCCTTATTAAAAGAATCTATTTAAAATGGATTTTAAGATGGTCTATTAGGGTACAAACACCCATCTTCTCAGATTGCCAACTATCTTAATGCATTGTCCATAAAGATTCAATCCCTGTCACTGCGTATTGGGTTTGATAGTTGACAGGCAGCATGAATGCCTGTTTTTCTGGTTTCAAAAGGAAGAAAAGCCACTAGGAAGTATTATAGTCTCCCAGATAAAAGGATGAAAATGATATTTGCAAGACAGTGGCTGAAGTAGAACAACCATATTTGTTCTCATCTGGGGAAGTCCCACTTTGCATTTTTACTGAATTCAGTTTCCAGGGGGTTAACTGGATGCTCAGTTTTAAAGGTAGTGTCTGATTGGCTTAAGTTAATAATACATTCCATTCTCCACTGGACAAAGTAATTAGTTCAGGGATGGGCAAATGATGCAGTTTGGGCCGGTACTTACATGCTCCTTGGCGTTTCTAAAAAGAAATAAAAAACATACTCTACAGCCTTATCCTGGAGTGGCATATGAAGACTTGAGGTTCTCTGCAACTGCCTTGGGGACCACTAAGAAATAGCAGCAAATATTTTGTGCTGTCTATAAATTCATATACCCATATATTCCATTTGTTTATTGATAAGCTGCATCTATTAGTAATAAAACAACATAACTCTTGTTATCATGAATAATTTGAATGGCCTTTGCCTTTGGCTTCTAGGAGGAAAACTAAATCCCTAAATTTTCCTTGTGATAGGAGTTCTTTGTTATTCATAGTGGGTCCTGAGAATTTATACAAATGAGGTGATTTATGGTGGGCCTCTAGTTAGCTAACATTAACAAAATGAGGGGAGTCACTCCAGAAACACCAACCATGTGACTAAAAGGTTAGAGCCTGGAGCCACAAGATGACAGCTGAAGCCCTGACCTCTTGGGAGGGGATCAGAGACTGGAGATTGGGTTCTATTATGTGGCCAATGATTCAAGCAGTAATGCCTATGTAGTAATACAGCAATACAAATTCTGGGCACCGAACCTCAGTGAAGCTTCCTCTGTGGGGAATACACTGATGTGCTGGAGGGTGATGTGCCCTGATTACACAGGGAGAAGACACCGAAGCTTTCCATTCCTTCCCAGACCTTACCCTTTGTGCCTATTCATTTGACTGGTGCTTCTCATTGGTATTTTTAATAAAAAATTCATAATCATAAATACAGTACTTTTCTGCATTCTGTGAGTCATTTTGGACCTGAGGAGTTGTGGATATATAGACAGTCAGCCAGAAATGTAGTGGCTTCTTAAAATGATACTTAAGTGTAACTGACATCTGAATTAAGATCAGTCTTTTGGAGGATTGTGCTATTTAATTTGTAAGGATTTCCCTAACCACCTGGCTAATGCCAGAATTGAACTGCAGCACACCCAGATAATTTCAGACCAACTGGGTTGAAATGGGACAACATAACAGCATAATGAAATTCAGGGCCTTTGTAAAAACTGCAAATGCCATTTAACACAAGAGCATTTAAGAAAAAATAAATTTTCCTTGGTCTTTTTTTCAGTAAGACATAACTAGGGTTCCAGAAGACCTTTAGGGAATGCTTGGAACATTGTGGAGACAAATTGATTCTCACACACACACACACACACACACACACACACACACAAAGACACCCTACATACCTTATGAAGAGGACTATTTTTTCAACAGCTTCTAAATTAGAGCTACTAATAACTCCTAAGTGGAGGATGAAAGACAAACAAGAGAATCACAATAGTAGATGAAGGCAGTAATATATGAATTCCCTTCTGCACCTCATTGCATAATAGGAACAGACTGCTTTCAAGATAGTTTGTTTGCTGTCAAAGTCAGCTGAGTCCACTTGGGTGGGAAGGAGCTACTGAGACCCAAGTGATTATGTGACTTCAGAGTGTATACGGAATGAATCTGTAACTGGAAGAGTTGGCATTTTTGCTCCCTGTTACTACCAGAACCAATAAGTATAGGCAAGGCTTGATCCTTTATGGGCACTTCATTCAGATGCTAGCAACCTGAGAAGATGGCTGGTTATGTACCCTCAAAAACCATCTCAACATCTTATTTTAAGTCAACATTTTTATGAGGAGAAGAAAAGGTAGTTAAGGAGAAAAGGTAGAAGGGTAGTTTGGTTAATCGGTTAAGAGTTGCAGTCCAGCAGTCATTTTCCTAGTACTTCTTTATCTATTGATCAATAACTCTTTATCTGCCTCAGGGACATTCACTCTCTGGAACACAAAGGCTCAGATATCATCTCCATGAATGGCTTGCAGACCCCTGGGGCACAAAGGTTGAATTGTTTGTTGACTTCCTGGAGTCGCAAAGGTCAAACATTCCAGTTCCTGGAAAGGCTTTCCACATGCATTAATCACTTAAGCCTATCAACAAAGGCTAAAACCTTTAACTCTTGAGTTCCCCTATCAGATCCAGAGCTCAACTGCAGGTTATTTAATTTTTAACATTATGGTTTGTTCGGCCATAATATACTGGTCTAAGGATTAAGATGGAGTTTTGATAAATCCCCAAACAGGGAACATGTACTTGCAAATATGTTTGTAAATGATGTTATTTACAATCATTGTAAATATGTTTGTAAATGATGTCATTTACAATCATTTTTATAGTTCTGGAAAGAGTACTTCCTCATTTCCCCTCCATTCCATAAAAACCTGCACACAATCTTATTCCCCTGGGGAGAGGGACTCTAGCAGAAAACCACTGGCATTGTCAGGGAGTACCAAGTGCTGATTTAATGTCAGTGACCATGATTTTACAGTGTTCTGTGTAGTTATGATATTTTCTCCAGCAAATTTTAACTACACTGGAGCCAACACAGACTTGGCTGCTGAGATTAAGAGAGGGACAAGGTGATTGTAAAAGAGTTACTGATAATGCATGAATTTACATTAAATAAAAGTTAAATAAACTTTACAAACATTATAGTTAAATAATAAAGGGAGGGGTATAGGGGACTAAATGGTAATGGAGAAATATAATAAAGATTAAATTTTTAAAAATTAAAAAGGAGGTGAAGACAAGAGTTAGTTGTAAACAAGGAGAACATGTAGGAGTCAGACTAGAGAACTATAAAGGTAAAAGAACTGTTTTTATGGGAGCACTTACAGGCAGAGTGGCAGAAAGTGTGGGCAGATGCCAACGTATTTTTCTAGTCTCACTTTAAGTCTGAGTTCAGAAGGCAAGAGGCCCGAGTACCCTGGTGAAAGGCACAGCCAGCCCCATTTGCTGTGGTGGCACCATTTGCCTAGCAGGCCTATGACCTTGTTGAACATGACTTCCATTTTACTCTTCTGAGTTTGTCCCCAGGAATGAAAATTACTGGAAGCAAAAACAGACCTAACCAACTCCCTACAGCAACAGGCAGAAGATAACATTGGAGCAAACTGCAGCCCCCTGTTACAATGCCCCAACAGCCCAGGGATCTAAAAACAGCAACCCCCCACCCTTTTTTTAATACAATTATAATCCAGTGAAAGCTCAACCCCCCACCCCACCCCTCAATGCTGGTGTATCTCTCCTCACCGTGCCCCTCTCCTTTCTTGGAAAGTGAATAAAAACTTTATTTTCTACACTTTCTTCTCTTTGTGAATTATTTTACAGCCTGTATCACTGACCAACTTAATACATAGTTTGCTGTATTTAGAAAAAAAATATTTGAACTCCAAGTCAAACACTTGGAAACCCCAAAGTAAACACAGAAAACCAATTTTTAGTATCCTACAGACTTGAAAACAAACTTTCTAATGCTGTGACTTTTTTGTAACCAATTTATTTCATTTTTAAATTATTGTGTATGCTAGACAGATTTTCACATAAAATGACTCTAGGCATTTAAAACTTTTTATTTACTGATTTGAGAGAGAGAGAGAGAGGAGGAGAAAGAGAGAGAAAGAAACATCAATTTGTTGTTCCACTTACTTGTGCGTTCATTGATTGCTTCTTGTATGTGCCCCGATTGGGGATGGAACCCACAACATTGGCATATTGGGATGCCGCTCTAACCAACAGGGCTAGTAGACATTTTACAACATTGCCCCTGGAGGCATGCTTGAAATCAGGTGAGGAATAGCTTCCCCCATTCTACCTGCTGCTCCAGTTCAGTGGTTTATCAAGGCCCAGCAAATACTCTCTCTTAAAGTCTATTCTGTCTCCCATTCTGTGGATCTCAGCCAGTGACATTATGTATATCCCTCAGAGCAATTAGGAAAACAGTATAATTTATTCTTCAGAGCAATTGTGAAGCCAAAATAGTTTGTTTATTTTATAAATACATAATTTTCATTCATACTGTGCTATGTACACTTTTAAACTCATTACAAACATTGAATCATTTAATGCTAACAAAGTAGTAACTACTAACTACTTTGTAGGTTTATTTTTATTATATGCATTCTTAAAATAAGAAAAATAAATTCCTTTGAAAAAAGGAGAAGTAATTTGCTGAATGATATAACTAGTAATTTACGTGATTTGAGGTCAGGTTACCTGATTCCAAGACCATGCATTAACCATTCCACTACCCTATCTCTCAGTAGAGGACATTGGGCTTCTGTCAGTGGGTGAGTTGGAGGAAGCATTCAAGGAAACTGGAACATAATGAGCAAAGACATGGAAAGGAATGGGAGATTTTATTTGAAAAAAATCCAGTGATTCAGACTAATTTAGTGACTAATTTTATGGTGGAATGGAATAGGAGTGGAAATTGAAAATTGTTATAAGCCAGTGATGGTATCAACTACCAGAATAAACATTCAAAGCAAGTGTTTTGGGTGAAGGGAATAAATATCTGTGTAATAATAGCATCATTCCTGAATCTCAAGCTTTTGGCTAGAAATAGAATTTTCCTTTCCAGTGAGTGTGTGGAGGGTCTCCAAGACTAGTCTAGGTTCAGTAATTCACTAGGAGGACGCACAGGACTCAAAATAGAATTTCACTTGTGGCTAAGGTTCATGGATGCAATGCAAAATTGGCAAAGAGAATAGGTGCGTGGAAGATACGTATAAAAGAAACTGGGAACCAGTGTTTGAGAGTCTTTGCCAGTGGAGTCACACTGCACACACTACATTAGGTAATTCATCGGAGGCTCAGTGTCCAAGGTTTTTATTGGAGCCTGGTCACACAGGCATCCTCTGCCTAGCACGTATGTGAATTCTAGAATCTCGAATTCAGGCAATGCAGGTGTTTAGTATAAGCCACATGGTCTGTAAAAACAGTTCAGGCACAATGAGCCACTCATTATTTAAGGACTCTGTTATATCAATAGGAAACTGTTTTTCAGCCAAGGTCCCAAGTGCAAGTCAAGGGTCAACCTCGCAAGCAGGATCTTCAAAGCTAGGCAGCTAAGGCCTACTATGCTGACTTTGTTTTGCACAGAGGTTTTCCAAAAAAATGTTCTTTATAAGATAATGTTCTTTATTCTGAATATGAGATACCAAGTACAAGAGGCACCATGCTTACTTTAAAAAACTAATTTACTTTATGTATGCTTGTGATGTAATGGAGACACTGAATCCCAGTGCTCATAGCTGGTCTGTGTAGACCATGGATGAGGCTCAGGATGAAAGCAACTACTTGCAGAACCATCCTCACATTCTAAGTAGAATGCAAGACATTCTTATAAGTCTTCTGAGACATTCTTGCAAGTCTTGCAAAGTGGATGGCCTGAGTGAATTGAGCAAACCTTAGCCTATATCCTACATCTAGATTTTATCAGTGGATCGGTGATGGTCGAGGGCTTAATGAGACCCAAAGAAGAAAGAACTCTTTATCTTCTTACCAGTGCATGAATCTCCCTATAAAAACCAAGGGAAAGGAAAGGTCCACCCAGCTAGTGATGCAGACACGGGCCACAGTGTCCGTGTCGTTATGGATGAAATGAGACATTCACACGGACTACCAAGTCCGGTGGAGGAAAAGGGACAGAATGGCTTCTCTCTCAAGGGGAGCAAATGCCATGGCCCCTGCCATGACCGGCCTTTACTGGGTTTCTCAGCACATTACATGATGGTCCTCATTTACTATGCACAGGTTCCCTTTAGGTGGTTACCTTTTACAGACAACAAAGGAGATGATGCTGCTAATCACATCACAGAAGAAGGGTATTTGCAAATGAAAAGGGAAAAGTGTTTGGACCAGTTATACTGGTCCTTACAAGGTTTCACATGGATTTTAGGAAGTTACAGTAAGCACTTGCTGTCTCAATTCAGGGTGAGGGAGTTTTAGCAAAAGCAAGTCTCACAGCAGTCCAGGCACAGTGCAGGCCTGATCCTCCAGGGGAGAACCTATCCATGGGCGTGGGTCCTGTGCATCTCCGAGTGGGAGCTGGGCCCACGCCACACAGAATGGTCTCCTACAAGCTAGGGTTGTGATGTTGGAGCTCATAGATTTAATTTAATAAAATAAGTTAATAAAGATAGGTAATGCTTCTGAAAAACCTGAATTTGCTGATGGCAAAGCCACCTCTGGTACAGTGTTTATTAGATTGAACAGAAATAGCAGAGATATTATAGAAAAAGAATTGGTTGGCTTAGAAATAGACTAAAACTGGAAGATGGAAAATGATGCCTATAATATTTTTAATAAATATGAATGAATATAAGCTACTATTAACATATAAATGTGTAATAAATTTGTATAATGGAACACAGTGTAATTCTTTTCTTGTGGTAATTAAGTATTACTAATTAAATGCATAGTTTCAGTTATATAATAATTATCCAGGCAGATTGGATTTGAAGGAAAAGTTCTATACCTGAAAGTCAAACAGCAAGTCACAAAGTAAACACTGAAACTCACTATCTTTGCATTGTACAAACTTGAAAAATAACCTTCCCAGTGTTGTGACTGTTTTGTTTATAATTTAGTTTGAGGTTGTTGGTAATGTTTACTAAATTTTAATGCAGAATTATCCTAGACCTTTCAAAAACACATGTAATTTTTAACACAGACAAAATTAATATAATCTCAATTGGTTTAAACTAGTGGTCCACAACATTCTAGCAATTTTTTATTTACTATTACTTAGGCACATTAGGTAGTGATATACTTATTACAATGTGAAATTTCTGATTTTATTGTAAAATCTGATTTGTTGTTCAAAAATTTCCTAATAATTTCTGTTTTCTGGAGTTTCTATAGTAATAAAATACATTTCAAAATGAAAAAAGAAAGCATTTCCTCCTGAGTGAAATAAAATAAATAAATAAGTAATAAACAACTTATAAAATTTTATTTACACTTTATTGCATTTATAATCTAGAAAATTCATCATGAAATGACTGATTTTTTTATGTATTCTCATTTTAATTCCTCACATGTAATAATTTAAATGTTATTTAAAGACACACAGTTACACACATATTAAACAAACTTGTATTTTGTTAAAAAACTGCAGGAATTCTTATGGATATATTTTATTTTCCACTACCTTTTATATTTTTCCTTTGAAATAAAATATTCAAAAAATTGCAATAAAATACACAATTAGGGAAATTAGCAATTCTGCATGTTTCATTCCATAAATCTTTTCTGACATTGAGGAGAATGTCTACTGTACTTGAGTGCAATTTATAATAACTTTTAATAATTTCAACAATGATTTTACAATTTTTTTATTACACACTCTGTTTTCACATGACAAATGATCTAGTACAAAAATATTCCATTTTTCTTTCCTCCAAACATTCAGAACACTGACAAAGTCTTAATCTGTATAATTTAACTTATCAAGAAATAGCTTCTGCTCTCCTTGGTTTTATCATTTGTATAGTGTTAAAATTCATTGTTGTTCAATAAATATTTATAAATTTACCAGAAATATGTCATTATCTTTTTTTATCTAATGGGTGACTTCCAAAATATAAAGGAATAGAGAAGAAAAATAAATAAAAGATGCTAAACAATAAAACATTTATTTTACAGTTCTATTTCAAGGCAGTGAAAACATTAGATTTTTGTTTCTTTTCTTTTACCAGGAACTCTCATATCTCTGAAGAGTAACTTTCCTAAGATCAGAAAAAGGAAATAAAATTGTAAATATTCAACAAATACTGCAAACATTAAACAAACACTTCAGGTTGTCTGACGGTATTTCTACTGCAGTATTCTTTTTAAACAAATGTTTCAATGAGATCGTTTCAAAGAAGTTTTTATTTTGCCAGCATCCCTCATTCAGGTTCCTGGAGAAAGAAGATGTGGGTGGTAGTGACTAATTGAACTAGCAGCTACTAATTACCAAGCAAGTTTGGACAGAGTGTATTTACGATAGCCTAGTGAAATCAAAACCATTGAGTACAGTCAGTGTCAGAAAACCTAAGAGGGCAATTGGGTTTTATCCAATGGCACAGTGAGTAATCTGCCTTACTAACATTATTAACGTTTATTAGCCACCTACGTTGTCAAGTACCAAGCAAAGCTTTCAGTGCAAAGACAACTCAAAATATTCCTAGCTTTGGGTTTCTTGCAGACTTGTAGGGGATATGGACACATAACAGATCACTTCAGGATTTTTAGAGTGTAGGATTTTTAGAGTGTTAAGTGTTAACTTAAAATACCTAGCTTCCCCCACAGTCAGCTTAGTATCTGTAAGCGGTGATTCCATTTTTCCAGTTACTCAAGTCATCCTTGACTCGTCCTTTTGTTTTATATTTCTGTGCTCAAACTAGGGGTAAATTCTGATGACTCCACCACAAAAAAATATATGGACTCTGATCACTTCTCACACACTCTACCTCTACTCTCTGGCCAAACCTACCATCATTCTTATCTAGATTATTAAGTAAAAGCCAATCTGTTCTCTCTGTTTCTACACTTGCACTTTTCAAGTCTATTTTCAACATGGCGGCAAGATTGCTTCTACAAGCTTAATCATGTTACTTGTACAAAACCTACCAATTCTTTCCCATATCACTCAGTAAAAACTAAAGCCTTGAGAGTGGTTAATAAGCCACTACCCGACCTCTTCCCCCTCTGAACCTTTCATCCAGCCTCCCTGTTTCCCCAATTGCACTTCACTCTAGCCTCTCAATAATTGTTGAATGAATGGCTCTCCTTTTTGGAGTACTCTCCAAACCTCTAAGGCAAACTTTGGGATGCTCTTTAGAGTATCCATAAAAAATGATAACATGTAGAAAACTTATTTGTCCACATTAGGCTGTGTGACTGATTCTGAGTTTAATGCTAATGACAGGGCCAGCAATGGAATTTACAGAGCCCAGTTTGAAATGCAAATGTGACATCCCTTGTTCCAAAATGATTAAAATATCCAGATGGCAACTGCAAAGTATTAAACCAAGTGTGGAGCTCTTCTAAGGACAGGCTGTGTGCTCCTGAAGCCAACCCTGTAGATGAACTATACATGTGTCTCCTCATCTTCATATCCCAAGAGTTAGTAATGACCCTGGTGTGGAGCAGGTGCTCCATAAGTGATGGCTGACAGAATGCACATATCCTTATCTAGAAGAATCTGAAAGTATCTCACTTCACAAAATTGCCCTGAATTTTGAAAACATAATTAAGATGAGGAGACTGAAACAAATTAAATGTGTTTTTGTCAGTGAAGGGACAGTTTGAAGGGGAAGTCAGGATTAGTTGTTACCCTAAATTCTAATTAAATTGAATGACTCACTTTTGATCCAGATTGATTTTCAGAACTTACTAGGTTTTAGATCTCAAAAATTAAAAAAATATATATTAGAGAGAAATAGAGTGATCTACTCTATTTTATCTTACTCAACAAGTGGTTATTTTACTAAAGGTATCAAGTGACATCCTTCAAAGCAATAGTCCTTATAACCATGAAGGTGATACATTCAGTCAATGGTGCCTTTTTGTGAATTAACTCTTAACTTAAACGAGGCAATGTAGTATCTAGAGAACTCTTTTTCTTTCCTTGATGCAAAGATAAATATGTATAATCAATCTATAATATTTATTTTCAACTCCCAAGCAGGAAAGAGGTTTTTGCTATTGGTGTTCTGGTGGCATATTTTAGAGAAAGTAAGAAAATGAGCTTTAAATCCCAAGAGAATTTTCCTTAAAGAACATAAGGCATGTCTATTTATAGTTCACTTTTGATAAAATAGTTATTCTATTTTCCTTTTTTTGCTGACTTAAGAAAACTCTATAGGTCTCTAAAATCTGCAGTGTACTGAATAGGTTGATGAAAAGAGATAGGATTGAATTAGTAAATGCAAGTGAGCCTTCTGTAGCAGTGGGAGCAATGCAGGACCCACAGTTATCCTAGCCTTTCTTCATTTTCTCACGACCAAGATGGCTTTGGCTAAAGGGACAACAATGATATAATAATATCTCACATCTGTATAGTAGTTTTAAAAAAAATTCTTAAAGGCCTTTTTTTCTGTTCTCACAATATCATTGTAAAAAAAATAGAACAACTAGGTTATTTTTGTATCCTTCAGAGAACTGTACAGGCACACACTGAACAAAATTTAAGGAAAGAAAAGAAAATGAGGAGCAAGTAAAGAGTGTGGAAATCAGTAATCATTTGGAATACATTTTTTCTGCCACAGTTCAAAATTATTGTTATTTTAATTGTTTATTACTGCCACCAAAGTATATCCAAATCTCTAAAACATTGTTTATTATTCACTTGTAAGCATTATTGGAAGAAAGAAATAAATGATTAATTCAGTATAGAAGTGTCATGATTTTAAATCTTTCCTTTAAATCACCTATAAGTCAGTGTTATTTTCTTAAAACTTGCAAATGTAAGGTACATGTTATAATTGCTTAATTAATTAATATTTTAAGAACATCTTATATGTATTTTTTCTACATGAGAAACTCAAAACATATGGTGGTACTTCACCAATTTTGAATTCAATATATGTGGTGATATCCTCTGAATCCAGAAAATAAGCTAAAGTTCTGAACTACAGATTATTTTGATATTTTGAAAAATCAAATTAATAAAACTTTCATGGAGTGATGTACTACAAGTTTAATAATGTTATGCTACATATAACCAATGACTTCAGTAAGTCCCAGGTTTTATTAATGTAATTCAAAACTTTTGTGAAATGATGAAATACAATGTAATTATTATTTTAAAAAAGATTTTATTTATTTATTTTTACAGAAAAGGGAAGGGAGTGAGAAAGAGAGAGGAAAAAACATCGATGTGAAAGAGAAATGGCATTTGGTTTCCCGTCCTCCATATCCGGGCAAGGGACCAAACCCATAACCCAGGCATGTGCCCTAAGAATTCAACCAGCAACCCTTTGCTTTGCAGAACAACACCCAACCAACTGAGCCACCACAGTCAGGCCTACAATGTCATTAATTTGAGAATTAACTGGTTTCTTCTTGACAAATTCAAATCCAAATATCACATTTCTGCATGTATTCTATTCTTGATACATCTGAAGAAAGAGACAGTTAATGAGATTTGCAGAACCTGGAAGAAAAGGGTATAAAAAGAGCTCAAAATGTAATCAATAAGAATAATTTGTAAAGGTAGCACTTGCTATTAATTACCAAAATGCATACTGTAAAGGAAAAGGGATCAAGTAGGTTGAGAAATTTCAGAGTAACATGCACATGGTTGTGAATGAGAAGTCTGCAGGGTAAGTCTTCTAGAGTAACCCCGTTGCCACCAAGTTCATTTATAGAGGGTACTAAGGAAAAGACTGTTCAATTTAGTAGGAAGCACTGTCATTGGACTGGCTACCTTGATGAACTGCTAATCTGTTCTTTTGTTCATCATTTTTCTGGCCATATCATCAAGTCTAGAAAACAGACTCTTTTTGGCATAAGATCATGACAAGTGGTGTATAAAGGGTAGATAGGAAAATGGATTACAGATACCATCCCCCCTCAGCCTTGTCTTAAACTCATCAGCATGAACACAACAGCATTTCAAAATAACTATATTAATGCTTATAAAATGTGTTGGCTAACTCCTTCACCTTCCGAAGTACATATATGGATAACCCACAGACAGAGACAACAGCGTGTTGATGGCCTGACATAAAGGGTGGAGAAGGTTGAATGGAGGGAGGCAAAGGGAGAGAAAATGGGGACATCCGTAATAGCGTAAACAATAAAAACAAATATCAAAAAAAGACTATCTTGGTTTACTATCATTCTGAGACTAAAACTGTCACCAATTGAAGATGATTTATGGAAACAGGTCAGTGCCTTTGTGGATGGATATAAAGTTAAATCCAGTAGCCCTGGCTGGCATGGCTCAGTGGATTGAGCACCGGACTATGAAGCAAAGGGTCACTGGTTTGATTCCCAGTCAGGGCACATGCCTAGGTTACAGGCCAGGTCCCCATTGAGGCCTGTGCAGAGGGCAGCCAACCACACACTGATGTTTCTCTCTGTCTCTTTCTCCCTCACTTCCCCCATCTCCAAAAAAAAAAAAAGAAAGGAAAAGAAAACAATTAAATTCAGTATCTTGCTTTGGCCAAAGTATACATTATATATTAATTTCAATATTATAATCTGCACTGTAATAATCTATCCACTCACAGTTTTCTTGATCCCATAGCCTTCATTCACTTGCTCTCATCAATTGTCACTGAGAATGGAAAATGAGGTCCTGCTTCTGAACCTCAGCTCTGCAGTTGGTACCCTGCAGGCCATGAGATATATCTATTTTGCTTCCCACTGTATCTAATATCTAGTACAGTACCTGAACCACTGTAGATTTCTCTGCCCTTCAAATTTACTGAATGGATGGATGAATGAATGAATAAATGAATGAATGAATGAGTCTACGAGTAAATAAAAGTACAAACGTCAGACATCTGCCTGGATTTCAGAAGTTTGCCAACTTGCCAACATAGTGCTTTCACCATGTGAGATAGGAAGTTGTTTTCTTTTTTCATATCACAAAGCAGTGAAATTATACAATACTTGACACTTATTAAGAAGCTCTACTGACTTGGCTGATTTAAGACCTATACCTCTGTTGGTGGTAATAGCCTCAAGGTCTTGGCTCCTATTGGATTAACTTTTCCAATTAGGTCTCCAGCTGGTTGTTTTGCAGTTTATTCTATATCATTTATACTTAATTTTTTTATTTTTAAACATAGGAACAAAAACTTACCTCTGAAACCAAAAGTCCAAAGTTAATTCCAATTAATGTTAAAACATTAGCTTGATACCATGTGTTGATTTTATTTTCACAACCCTAAGGAAAGGAAGTTAAACTTAGATTGACTTAGAGATGGACATGGTTTTATACATAACTCTATTAACAAGAAAAAGGGACATAAAAATTAGAAATTTACCAAAGTCTAAAAAACAAGTCAATGCCTAACTGTAGACTGAACTTTTTAAGTCCAGAAAGCTTGATATGATAGCAGGACACCTTGGTTGCTCCTTTTAAAGTCCTAAGGTGTAATGCAATAAGAAATAGATCCTTTTGATTGGTATTTGATTTTCTGCAAACAACTGTGATTCAGCAGGGCATATAAATGATTAATACCCAAATAGGATAAGCATTAAAAAAACACTTTATTTATCTATAAATAAATTATGTAATTAAAAGCTACATCTTAAAATTAGAATTAAGATTAGCATATAAACTATACAAATTATTACAAGCTTTGGGGATGGAAATCCCTAGTTTGTCAATATTGCATATGTGTAAATACTAGTTGCTCTAGGTGAACTTGTACTCTTGTTCTGCCAAATTTATCTGAATACCACTTTTGTCATTGTTAAGGTTCTCTACCTTCAGTTTTTGCCAGTCCTCACAGATCTTTAATGCTGGTATGGCAGCTCTCCTACTAATCCTTTATTCCAGACAGTTCCCAACAGTAGCTCCTCCCTCTGTGAGGATTTGGGAAGGAGGGTTGCAGAGAAAGGTTGATTTTCCAAATTCTAGGGGCACTTAGATCAGACACTACCAGAAAGTTTATCTATTATATACCTGAGATAACACTGCACTCATTTAAATATAAGTTTAATTTGGTAAAGTAGCTTGAGAATTTAATCATCATAAATAACACTGGTTTTCTGCAAAACTTTGCTCACCATTCTAAATCAACTTGCAAACATAAGGCACTGTAAAATCTTGCAATAGCTCTGACTTATTTTTACCTCCAGGTAAGTTGCATTCGGTGGCTCATCACAAAACCAGTTTCTTAATGTGGAATTTGTGCAAGAGCATGGTACCTGTCCTGAATTTCCTTTATTCTTGTTCTTTATCCAGTCTGTGTAATTGTGTTGGCCACAACACTGTAACTAGGAAGAAGATTTTATGAATTATAGCATAACATATTTAAAATGAAGCTAACTATACAATTCCCATACATGTTAGTGTTTTTATGATGAATTTACTAATCTATTCTCCCTTAAAATGTAGTGAATGAAACACATAAGTACGTTTTTTTAATCTGTTACTTTGTTGCTGCTATTGATGTTAACCAAAGGTAAAGATTTGTACTTACATAGATGGCCATGTTTGGCTGAAATTGTTATGTCTGAATTTATTAATAGGAACCCAGGATGAACGATATGCTTGATTTACTAAAGCTACACACCATGCTTCAGGCCAGAACATAGAAGAATCACTTTAGCTATATCTTCCTCCTAACTATAGAATTTATCTTTATATTTATCCCCAATATGCTGCTCTATATGTTTAATATACATAAAGAAATTCAGGGTTATATCTACTTTCTTTAGGATTAATGTGAGATGTTAACTTTCAGTTTTGTATTGTGTGAAAAATTGCAACAAAGAATAAAATGAATTTGGTTAGTACATGGGCTAAAAATGATTAGCCATTTCTATGTGAGGCATCTAGCGTAACAGGAATACAAATATCTAGTGCTGGATTGTCTGAGATCGAATCTTGGCTCTGCCACATATTAGCTGGGTGACACAGGCTCAGGCACTGCATTTCTCTGTCTTTCATCTATAAAATGAGAATGACAGTTTGACCTCATTTGTTGGGAGAATTAAATGAGTTAATATATACAAAGCACTTACAAAAGGGCCTGGTGCTATGTAAATGTTTGCTATTTTCTCTATCAAGCACTGTGTTCCAGGTGCCAATCTATTCCTGTAAGTTACTTGGCTGACCACACCAATTTCCCTCCTTGCCCAGAAAGATCTGAACTGTTGAATAATAACCCTAACAACATTAACTAATAAGTATTAATTGCTTACTGTGTTCCAGGTTCAAGGCTTTCTAAACATTCTCCACATTACTTCATTTATTCCTGCCAACCAGAGGTAGGGGTTATTCTGCCCATTTGAATAACATGAAAAGTGAAGTTAAAAAAATTACTTATCCAGGGTCACAAAGCTACTGTGTGGCAATCCTGACTTTCAGGCTCAAACGGGAACCATCTGCTACTCTGCCGCCAGCCAGTGGGGACTGTGCTCAGACTTGCTTCCCATGGTGCATGAGGACAGATGACTTTACTTGGCAGCAGATCACCAACAGTTTTATAGGGAAACCAGGTTAAAATGCACATCAGTTAACTCAGAAAATAAGCTGTAAGTTACAAAAGGGAGATAAACCTAAGATCTTAAGTGTGGGCAATGCAATTATATCCAATTTGTTTGGAAGAAATATAAGAACGTGATTCCTCTTTCCCTATCCCCTACACGTCCCTATATTGCCCCCTACCCTACAGTGGGTAATTTTTAGTTCTGTGTTTATTTGTCTTACTGTCTTCTGTAAAGCGTTCAGAGCAGTCCACTTAGGTATGTCTTCAGGCATGTCTTTAGACCCATACCGAGAAATGACTAAATCAATTTCATCACGCCATACTTGGTGAACCTGTTGAAAATTGTATTAAAAGTGAAATTTTGATGGAAACTTTCTTTGTCTTCTTGTAAAAGAGTATTTAAAGTCAGTTTGTTGCTTTCTGCTTATGTCTAAGTGCTTTTTTCATTCCTTATAAGTATTTTTAGAAGTCTCAGTGAACGTTGATGCACTTGGTCTTACTTTAGCATTTAAAAGTTTGTATGACTTTTGTAACTAATTCCTAATTTGGTCCTCAAAAATGGCAAAAGTTAGAAAGAACAGATACTATTCCAATGTTATAAACAAGAAGACAGATACTAAGAGAATTTATTTGCTTTGCTTACATGAATAAGGAAGAGGAGCTGCGACTTATAAATATGCTTTATTTAAATTCCAATCTGATGATTTTTTGTTGTTTTATGCAGTGTTTGAATAATGAAAACTAAACTGGTGAGAATACTATAATAATTACAACATCTGTACAGTTTAAACCCTTTTGAGTTACTTATGTATCTATGCTTTCATATATGAAAGATTAGAATAATATAAAGTATTATTTAGAGCTATACATTATCTTACTTATTCTCTAAGTTAATTTTTATTTAGAATAGAAAATGATATTTTTTCCATTTTATATTTTTGTAGGGAGAGGACAGACTCAGCCTTCGTTTACCTTCTAAGGTCAGTAAGCATTATTTGGGAGATCCAAAGGGCTTATGAATCACCCCTTAGTACACAAGAGCATGATGAGTTTCATAAATAATCTGTGTGTCCACAATACAAACAAAATTCCCTCCAACATACTCGATTTGAAGCCCTAGTGTATCTCCACCACTGAATTAAGCACTGTAAATGACATAGAGCTTTAGAGACTTATAAGAGCTTAATCAACTTTATAGATTAGAAGACAAATCAATGTAAACACAACTTTTATCTCTGTCATGAAGGGGGTTGAATCCAGGCTCTTTTCACAGCAGGATGATCTCCCATGATACCAGGACAGACCTTGACTGGATTAAAAGTAACCATCAACTGTAATAGGTAGGTTTTGTTATGAAATGTTTTTTCAGGCAATTTATTATGTGCTATTTTGAACTTACCTAATTAATTTAATTATATTACTCATGACCATACCTATGCAAAATACATTAATTATTCAGTTGATCTTAATAAAATTGCTAAATTTCAAATTAGTGCAAGTTGGAAGGTATTCATCAGAACAGAACATAGTAAAGTGACTGGGTCAGCAGCAGTAGCCAGGGTGGCCTGGGGCCAATCTTGTATTTCCCACACTCATCATCTTCTCCTCTTCCCCCACGTTCTTTGTTATTTGCAATAGTCTTAATCTTCTACAAACAGAGTAAAAGACAAGTTCCCAAACCTAGTCTTCTATCTGATACCTGGCCCCTTCCTGTATAGAATTCTGGTACTTTCCTTGACTCTTTTTTCCCCACAAAGACATTTATTTACCTTTAGCTTTTAATATAGGCTCATACATCTCAACAATCTAAGGCATCAAATTTCCTTTAGATGTCAAATAAAAGAATGATCTTTCCATACCTCCTCTTTCTTTGTGAAGGTAAGTGCTGACAGTGCAACCTGAACACCACAGGCCCACATTAACAGTACCGCGTACTGCAAGGAAAGAAAGGTGGAGATGACAACTCTGCTTCTCATGTATTCATTAGTTGTGGCAATGGTGGGAAAGTGCACACCAGATGAAACATTCAGTCTTAACATATACATAGGTGTTGCTAAGGTTTCCTGTTCTCGTATACATGAATGGGTTATTAAAACAAAAAAGCAAAGAAAAAATATCAGTGAACACTTGGATAAGTGTAAGATAGGAAGAAGTGACAGTACTTCCGGAGAGCCCTCGCAGATTCTGTGGTCTAATGGAGTTGTTGTTTATACCATCTTCATTCAGATCTAAAACTGATGCAGAAAGAAATTTAATTAAATTCCCTTGACCAGGGTAAACTAAAAATCAGTGTCCAGAGTGACAACCCAGATTGTCAGTGCTACCTAAAAGGTAAGCATCTCTGCATTCTTCCTGGCAAGACACAATGACTGCAGTTAAATTTCCTATCTTCTTGACAGAGGAGTGCCTGTGAATTAAACTTAATTATATGTAAAAGAAATGTTAAAAACTATGCTCAATCTAAGTGTGTAAATTGTGGTCCATACCACAATTGGTAGCTCATGTGGCTTATGTTAGGTCTATATTTCTGATCATAATTTATCTTTTTACATAACATGCCTTGGGGGAGAGAGAGTACTAGCCAGAGGCCAAAGTTAGCAGTTGCATTTGTCTTTGTTAAACAATAAAATGAAGATTCAATTATAAGTTAGCTTCCTACAGGGTGTGTCCTCAAAGAGAAAATGCACTGAATACAGGACATATTTCCTTTTGCTTGCTGAGCTATAATGCTCATTGACTTTAATATATTTTATTCTGGTATTAGTCTTCATATTCTTAAGTTTGGCTAATTGTAGTTCACCTTAGAAGATGGATTCCTATTGATGTTGTGCTAAAAATTAATATCTAATTGTGTAAGTACTGAGGTACAGATTTGATCCATGGAACTATCTCTAAGAAAACTCTACCTAGAAGGGGGAAGGGCTGCCAGGAACATATGTAAAGGACACATGGACAAAACCAAAAGTGGGTGGAATTGAGGGAGGGAGGTGGGGATGGGTGGGGTGCGGGGAGTGGTGGAGGGAAAATGGAGATGACTGTACTTGAACAACAATAAAAAAAAGAAAAAGCAAATTCTACCTAGAACACTTTCTTGGAAAAGGACCTTCATTTGTTTTATGCCCAAGGGCATACTCTACAGCTATATTATGATAACATAAATCATTCAGCTTATTTGTGTGACTTGAACACTCAAAATCGAAGATACACATTCAAGCTATTGAAGTGAAATACATACCAGAATTAGGATCCATCTGATTTCATTGTGAATTCCCAAATAACCCAAGAGACAAAGGAAAACAATAGCTGATCCAGTTCCAATCAAAATTCCAAAAATATATATTACCAAGTCATTATTTTCATCTGTAAAAATTATAAAATAACTTATTATTAAATAATATTTGTTTTCTATATAGTAATAAATGCAGCAATCTAAGTTTTTCCTAAAAGGTTGTTGCCACACCACTAGGATTTTCTCTCTTTCTTTTTAAACTTTATTCTAGACCCTCTTACTTGAAGAAACAACATTTCTTTAATGATGTGATGCAGAATTTCTTCAGTTTCACAAGATCTCTTTACCTTTACCTTATCTTCATTGTCTTCTATAAAAGAGAACAATTTTTTTCCTAAGGTGAATACTTCTACAACTTATGTACATCCAATAAGTTATGTATTTATTCATTCCTCAAAAAGTTTGTAAGTGACTAAAATACAGGTTAAGTTGCCCTGGGTTTGTTGCTAATATGGCCTTATTAAAGCTATATTTTGTTCTCTCCACATCTAGGTTGGGCTGTCTGTGCTGGAGGGTTATATATGTTCAACAGACTAACTGTTAAATGTTTAATGCTGTGGCACAGACTGTAGGACACTAGTACTCAGCAAATGTTAGTTTAAAAGCATGAATAAGTACATTAAATATGCCCTGTGTTCTATGGGAGAGGCAGTGGTGTGCTGGAGTCATATTGCTCTGGCTCATAAAAGGCAATTGTTAATTTTTTGCAAAGGATAAAAACCAACTTAATTCACATGGACACCTTAAAATTGGCCATTGTGAGAGTAGTTAAACCATAGAAATCAACAAATACCATAAACTAACACTCTCCATCCCCAAACCAGTTAAACATTTACCAGCACATACTTGGATACAAGAACAGATAATTCAGTAGAGGGAGGGTTTCGGAGTGTCCAAGGGTGTTCAACCTGCAGTCCGGGATGGCTATAATTGTGGTCCAACACAAAATCATAAACTTACTTAAAACATTACAAGATCTCTTTTTGTTTTCATTAGTGTTTGTGTATTTAATGTGTGGCCCAAGATAGCCCTTCTTCTTCCAGTATGGTGCAGAGATGCCAAAAGGTTGGACATTGCTGATAGATAGTAAAGATTACTATCTTGAGAAGGTAACATCTGAGCTTAGGCTTTAAATGATCATTAGAAATATCTACGGTTGGGGAGTAGAAGCATCTGGATACTCAGAACAGCACATTGTACGTAGGAAGCTCTGCTTTGCTGGCGCTTACAGTTTGAGGCTGCTGGACTGGAAATGTTTGCAGGAGCCACATTATGGGCACTTTGTGTGGTGTTTTTTAGTCCTCCTCACTGTAATTAAACTCCATGAGGACAGGACTTTTATCTTTCTTGTATATTACTATAGTCTCAGCTCATGGGATAGTGCCCAACCTGTAGAAGATGCCTATAAATGTATTTGTCATTTGAATAAATAATAGTAAGGGGGAGCCAGAGAAAGGCTTTTAATGTTACATGGTTAAATTTGCCATTTAAATTAATTACTTCAGTGGCATTTGGAAGATGGCTGAGAAAGGAGATCAGGGCTCAAGTCTATTGG
The DNA here is from genome assembly GCA_004027475.1 of Anoura caudifer. NCBI lineage: Eukaryota > Metazoa > Chordata > Mammalia > Chiroptera > Phyllostomidae > Anoura > Anoura caudifer. The sequence continues at coordinate 120,738 of PVKU01000794.1, read as the reverse complement.
GACCTATTATAGTGGTAAGGGATAGTTGGGGACTTTAGGTGGTATGATATTATTCCAAATGGAGAGGTCAAGGCAGAATACTTAAAAAAGAGGTAAATTAACTGAAAGGTGGAATAAAAAAGAGGGGAGAACCCAACACTTCTTGCCCCCAACTTGTTATTTTCAGTCCACATCTTGAAACCTTAAATGAAATTTCACTAAATGTTAACACATGGATAATGTGTGCAACTTTAGCCTTCCCTCTTTGAAAGAGAAAATCACTTGCCTTCTACTCTTTTTCACATCTCACAGACTAGAAATAAACTTGGTGTTGAGCCAGTGTCCACCAGGCAATCAAGGACAACTTTAGGAAATAGCTGAGCAACAATACAGAAAGAACCTGGGTTCCTGAATGACTCAGCACTCTCACTCTGATTTGTTACATAAATATCCATTTCACTTGAAAAAAATCTTCAAGGATAAGTTTCTGACTAACTTTGCAGGGGTTTTTCATAAACAAGAACATGAGGGTTGATGAAACTATCTGTCACATCCAAAATCGAGAGGTAAAGGATGAAGAAAATGAGTTACTGCACACAAGTACTGCATTATTAAATGAGATATTGTACAAAAGGTACTCAGCCCAGTGTCTGGTACATCCAACACCACATAAGTGGAAGTTACTGCTGTCTTTATTGGGGGAAGGAAAAGAGAGATAGAAAGGTCCACATGCCCATTTACTCTGAACAAACCCTAAAGTTCTCAAAATCATGAGTACTTCTCAATAAGCAAAGTGTACAAAGTAGAGAGAATAAAGATACTAAACACTTAGGAAGAGCTGAAGTTTAGCTAAATTATTCAATACATTGTAGCACTGTATTACATATTAAACCTTTTCATTTAGCTTTATTTTTCCTGTAGATGTATTTTTTCTTACTTGGTATCCACTAAGAAATAGGTTGGCTCTATAGCACATGCTCTTGTGATAATGTCCAACAGTGCTGTTCGGTAGAGCTTACTAAAATAAAGGGAAAGCTCTGTATATGCACTGTTCAATAAGGCAGCCGATACCCAATAGCCACACATAGCCACTGAGTACTCCAAATATGGATTCTTGCCTGCTAACCAAGAATATTTATATGAGAAGAAAAATATCCTCAGGCTATTGAATGTCAATCCACAGTGACCACAGCATGTGATAATATGGTAAAATAAGAACAATGCAAAGATCTGAAGTTTGTTTTTAAAATAAAGTTAAACATATGCAATTCTTTTATTCATATTTAGGAAATATTTTCAATATATATTTAAACAAAGATATAAAAATAAAAACATTATATATTAAACTTAATTTAATACATACTAGAGACATGAAAAAATATCTGAACTGCCACCCTGGGAAAAGTATGGAGATGCATTTGGGTCTTGCAGAAATCAGAGGTGGATGATGCCTCTCTCTTATCTCTGTCTCTCTCTGGAATCTGACTCCTCTCACTTTTTCCTGTCAACCAGCAGCTGCTGTACCTTAAATCTGTGTTTCACTATCCTGGCTACCTGGGATGAGACTAATCTCATAGTCTTTTAGCCTCAAATTCAAAATTCTATGGGAAATATGTGTATTGAATAAAATTGGCATAAAACATTGTGTAAGTTTAAAGTGTAAAATGTGTTGGCCTGGTACATTTATATATTACAACATGATTTCTGTAGCAGCATTAGCTAATACCTTTAGCCTGTCACATACTTATCACTTCTTTTTGTGTTGACAATAGTTGAGATTTAGTCTCTTAGTAACTTTGAAGTTTATAATACAGTGCTGTTGACTATAATTACTATGTTGTGCATAAAATTGCAAGAACTTACTTATCTACCAATTATAAGTTTGTACCTTAAACAGCATACCTCCAATTCTCCACCACTTAGCTCCTGATAACCACCATTCTTTCTGTTTTTACAAAGTTAGTTTCTTTTTTCAGATTCCACATATAAGTGATATCATAGAATATTTGTTCTTCCCTGTCTGCCTTATATCACTGAGCAAAATATTTTCAAGGTCCAACCATTGTGTCACAAAGGGCAGGGTTTCCTTCTTTCTCATGGCTATCTATAGAAATATTGTTGATATATGTATATATATATATCATATCTTCCTTATATATTTATTCATTGATGGACACTTAAGTTATTTGTATAGAAAATACATTTTATTTCTTCTCACCACTCTTCTTTGTAGGAGCCATTTTACCAGGCCCAAGTCAGACAGAAAGAGCATTTGCTGGTAACTGAATTTAAAAGAGATTATTTAACTTGGGCAGTGAATCTGTATTGATCTCCCTTATCTTTTGAAGTCTACAGATCTGTAAAGGTCCAGAGTTAGCAGAATATGCAAAATCTTCCATTTCTCTCATCCCTCTTGTCCAAAGTTTCTAGCTTTCTCTCCACAAATTATCCTTCTTCTTTATGGTCTTAGATTTAAGTCGTGTCATTTAATAAGATATTTCTAAAACCAATTGACAAACACCTTCAGAGGAAAAAACTGGATTTTAGAGAAATACTGCCACCTGCTGAGCAAATCATGCATGCAATTGTTTAAAATTAAATGCCTTGTTTCATTTAGAGTGAAAAAGGAAAACAGATACATACCTAGAACAGTGAAGAAATTATTTCTGTCTAATAAAAGCCATGCACCAAATCCCATGAGTAAAAGTCCAAGAACCTGCAAAAAAGAGTCAATGTGATTTTTAGTAATTGCCAATAAAAACGCATTAATTTCCTAAATAATTTTGAAGAGTCTTACCAAGAAAGCTCCATTAATAAGATTAAGAAAGTATTTTAAAATTAATAGTTTGCTCTTCCTCAACATTGTTTTCCTCCTCACAAAGTGATGATTCTGAAAAGATAAGCACAATTTTTATTATAAACACTCACCATAGTAACGACTTTAAATAATTATGCCTACTAATGTCATTTATTTTTACATTTTTCTTCTCTTACAAGTGGTCAGTGTAACATTTTCCTCTTCCCTTTCAAATATAAGGACATACTGGAGTTCTCTTAAAGCTGTACTTATCTTTATTTGCGTTTTTTGGCTAAGCAGCTGAGACCAAGAGGGCATTTACAGTATAACATGTCAACAGCTGCTTTACTCAACTTCTTGCACTTTTCAGAAAGTAAGATATTTCATATAATTTCTAGTCTTACTACACTTTTCTCCTTACTGGACAGCATTCCCTCACCTCTTCATGCCCCTAGTTGACCCCAGAATAAAGTCAGTCCCTCTTTGAAGTCTCGCCTTTGCCTTGATTTTTTGCCTATTTTCTCCTTGGCATGTCTTTCTTCCTGTGTAGTCTCTGAGGTCTTTAAATGAAGGGAATAGGTTTTGTATACTACACATAGTAGCAACTCAACAGATATGTGTTGAATGAATGAATGAATGAATGAGATTATTTAATTAGTCTATAGTTTAGGGTATACAGTATTAAGAAACGCATAACTTAAGGTTGTTTTAATTAAAAACTATTTTCCAGGGAGCCAATTTCCCTAAAACTTCTATGGAACAACCAACATCCTACTGTTTTTTGTAGCTTTACTACCTATCAATACTTTAAATTTTCCTGGGTACTTTCTTTCATTGTTTTACTTCTAGCCAGCAGCATAAAAAAGTATTGTAGTTTACCATGTTTTAATACATGCAGTGACTACTTGATATGATGAAAGATTTAATAAACTAGTCTGAAGCTATTTCTGCCAAATTAGGAAGAAACCAATCTATTCATTAAAAGGAAGAATGCATTGGAAGTGGAGAACTAAGAGATGTCTAGGTCAGTGTTCACACAGTTGCCTCCCTACTTTGACCCGAGGCCACATTCCTCCTAAAAAAATGCCCAAGGTTCTTCTTTCCATTTTAAGTAGTCCCTCCAGGCCCCTGCTTTGAACTTTCCTGCTGTCATTTAGCTTCTCCAATTTCTGTCCTCTAGTCATATTCCTCCTGGATTCCTCCAGTGCCTGGTCTGTTTGGATGGAACCCTCAGTTGCAAAGACTGCTTGATTTTTATTTCACTTTCTTCCCAAGATGCTGCACATTTTGGAGTTTGGTTATATTTAATTCCACATATTAAAAGGTCGTGATCCTCTCCTAGAGGCAGAACAGGAAGTTAGGCCCAAAGTCCTGGTCTCCATTTGCTAATAAGAAAAAGAAAGGGGAGTAATGCATGAGGTTTCTCTGTGGTAACTGTGGTGTGAAATGCTGACGATGATGTAACTGAACTCAGGTCCAGCTGCCAGCTGCAAGGAAAGCCAAAATCATGAGACAGGTGCTGGTGAGAAGTGGTTTATTCAATTGCCAGCCTCCTGAGAAGATGGGAGACTCTTGTCTAAAAGCCCATGTTGGCATCTCAGTGCAGGCAGGGGTTTTGATAAGGAGGGAGAGGGAAAGCAGAACAATGAGATCAAGGGGAGGGGGCTGAAAATTTCTCTATGTGTAGACCAGCACAGTCCACTCCGATAAAATCCTCGTAAATGGTCAGGTGATAGTCTAGTGTGTACCATCCTAGTTGTTCTCATCCTGGTTTTTGTCATCTGGTTTTATGGATGAAGGTGAGCAAATCTCCCAGAGCTGGTATGACCAAATGTTGGAGTATGTATCTTTTGAAGATAGTTCCCAGGATTCTTATACAAACATGTTATTTATTCACAAATTACACATTAGTCAGAGTCAGCATTTATAGAAACAATATCAAAAGAATTGTGGGGTCAGTTAAAATTCCCCACTGTTACAATTTCCCACAGTTACAAAGGCATGTACTTGACTGTTGATTTGGTAATAATTAGCATGTTAGAGTGAAAGATAAATGTTTTATCAAAGGAACCAAATATTAAAATAAAAAAGTTTGTTTCTCCGAGTCCAAGGTGAGTAACTGGTTGTCTTCTAGGAAATCATCTTAAGAACCTGGGTCTTACTCCTGGATTTGCTCAAGGTGTTATGCTTTATAGCCAGTAGAAAAGAAAAGAAAATTAGCAAACTCAGGTAAGCATCTCTTTAAAAAGTGAGGAGAGAGCTGCACATTTTCTCTTCTGCTCATATTCCACTGGCACAGACTAGGCCACTTGTCCATGCACAGTTGGAAGTGCAGTCAACTATGTGTCCAAGATGAAGGAAAAAGGTGAATTAGGGTGGGAGAGCCAAACAAAATGCCTGACAGTTACGAAAGGGCATTATGAAAGATACGTAGAGGGAGTAAAACAGTGCACATTTTCTCTATCATGGAAAAGAATCTAAGGTGATCAGAAGAATTCCTGTAGTTTGGGAAAATAAAAGAATAATGATATCACTGGAAATAAAAAAATTGGGAAAAAATTGTTTGAAAAAATTGTAAATCTCTTAAGTTTAATACTCAGTAATTGAGTTTGAATTGGTAGAAGATATGTTTGTGGTTAAGCACTGGCAACAGAATGCAAGAAAATGGGTAGCAAGAGCTAAGCAGAGTTGGGGATCATCATAGGGAAGTAATGTCATGGTACTAAAAGAAGAGAATGAATGAATGAAGACCAGAGATAAAATTAGCAGAAGTGTGAGGGAAGAGAGTAATAATATAATAAGGAATTTGGATTTTTTAAAGCAGACATTTACAAAATAAGAACATAATTGAAGTATGATCTCATAGAAACCAATGGGAGAAGAAATTTCTAAAAAGGTCTTCCATGATAAAGAGGTAAAAAAGACTGAGCCATGGCTGGTGTGGCTCAGTGGATTGAGTGCTGGCCTGTGAACCAAAGGGTCGTGGTTCTATTCCCAGTCAGGGCATATGCCTGGATTGTGGGCCAGGTCCACAGTGGGGGCCATGTGAGAGGCAACCACACATTGATGTTTCTCTCCCTCTTTCTCCTTCCCTTCCCCTCTGTCTAAAAATAAAGAAATAAAATATTAAACACACACACACAGAAAATTTTGTTTAAAAATTAAAAAAAAAAAAAAGAGTGAGAATTCAGTATTCCCAGAGTCAGCCAATTTGGTAACAAAAAGATGTTTATGGTAACTTCAAAACAGCAGTGTTTTTGTCCATTTGGTCTCCTGTGACAAAAAAAAAACCACAGATGAAGAGGCTTATTAACAATTGAAATGTATTTCTCATAGCTGCGGAGCTTAGAAGTCAAATCAGGGAGCCAGTATGGCTGGGTGAGACCCCTCTTCCAGGTTTCAAACTTCTTGTATCCTCATGTGGTGAAATGGGCTAGAGTGCAATTTGAGATCTGTTTTATAAGAACACCAACCTTCTGGGAAAGATGGCTGCATGGTAGGAGGAGGCAAATTCCACTTCCCCTATACGTGGGAGAAAAACCCAGCCAATCTACGGAGGAACAGAGCAGACAGCCAACAGTACCCCAGCATATATGAAAATAGGAGGCCAAAAATTGTAGTGGACATTGAAAAACCAGACGGTAAGGAAAGTGCTTCAGGACAATAAGGTCCCAGGGATTGGTGCAGGGACCAGGAAGTGCTCACTGGGTCTGCCACAGGGCTCTTGGGAGAGAGCTCAGTCAACTGCTCCCTCCCCAGCCAAACAAGGTTTGAGCAGCACCAGGAGAGACCTGGTTGCTTCAAGTCACAGAGAGGGGAAAAAGGATTGAGTGGCAAACACACAGGGGCTGTGAGCACCCATGCATAGCCCTGGGAAGAGTGAGCACCCGTACCCATGTGATCAGAGGTGGCAGGGCAGCATGCCCGCATCCGCAACCAGGGGAAAGGTGCTTTGTGGAAGACCTGGAGCTCATACCTGTAAACTCGGAGAGGTAAACTCGGAGAGTGCACACGCTCCGTAGGAGACATGGGACCCACAACAGTAAACCCGGCGTAAGCGCGCGCGCCCCCGTATCCCACACCTAAGGCCCTGTGGAGAGGCACCAAGCTAGCTCTGCGGAGAATGCCCAGCTAGTGTGAGGCTGACTGAGTGCTGAACAGGAAAGGAGAAAAGCGATACCAATTGCACCTCAGCCTACTGCAAGCAGCAAGACCAGAAAAATCAGTTTGGCCAGTTTGGAACCAGCAAGAGGCTTTTTTTGTTTCTTTGTTTATTTGACTTTTGTGTTTTTTCGTTTGTTTTGTTTTGTTTTTTTTTTTAAGTAATTTTTTATTTTTTAATTCTTATTATTTTTATATCTCTCAATTCCTTTTGCTTCTCTTTCCTTCTTTCTAGTTTTGTTCCTTCTTCCTTTCTTTCCAATTTTATCTCTTCTTCCTTCCTTCTTCTGCTTTTTTTTCTCTTTTTTCTTTTTAAATGCCCACAAGTGAGACAAAAAGACAAGAGTTCAACCCAAAGAGGGGACATCCCAACAGCTGAGACAGTGAGATAAAATTCACTTTGATATTACAGAGAACCTACAAGTTATTGCATATTTCTAATATTATTTTTTCATTATTCTTACATCTTTTATTTTCATAGTAGTTTTGCACTCCTCTTCTTTCTGTTTGGTCTGTTTTGCTTGACTGGTTATATTGTATTGTTTGACAGGTTTCCCCTGTTATCTCATTCGTAGTATATTGCTAATTTACTGTCCTTCACTTTACTTGTGTTCCATTAGCACACTACTCAAGGGCCTACATTCCCTATTCTTCTTATCTAGACCTCATAGATTCTGTCATACAATTGTTGCTCTAATATTACTGTAAATAATAGCTATTCCATGTAACTGTATGTTGGGAACTGTTCTGCCTAGTTTCAGGAGTTGTAACCACCCCCCCCCCATGGTAAGGCTGAGTGAGCGACCTTCAGACTATAAGACACTAAGGAGACAAAGCTTATATCCCTGGCAGGAGTGCTGTTTTGGCTTCATCCATCTCTGGCCCCCAATGCTTGGTTGGTTAGCCAATGATGGGTAAGATTCCCTCAAGGGAGGGGTTGCCTAAGTCAGGCAAGATCACTTGGAAGGCCCTCAAGGAAGGACTTGGGGGGCTGCAGCAAAGAGGAGGTGATGGACCCTCACCACCCAGCTATTCTGACATAGCCTGAGTCCACATTTCTGTCTGGGAGAAGTTTTCCTTATCTCTGGCTCTCTGGTCCTAATCCACTTAAGCCTGAAACTATGATGGAGGGTGGTGCAGCCCTGTGCTGGCTAGAGCAGCTTCCTGGGCGATTGGGCATAAGACAGAATTCATAAAGTCCTGGGAAACCTGCGTTGCTACGAGTGCTCTCATTTAAATGATAAGGGTCTGAGGAGGAAATGAGTTTGTTTCCCAAAGTTTTGTAACCCCTTAGCTGATAGACCCTGACTCAATTAAACTCTCACAGTTCTTTGAAATGTTTTCTATTGTTTGATCCTTGCCACCTGACATCGATTGATGAGCTTTACCTGTATTCCTGTGTATTACAAACCTAATAAAAACCATTGAGGAAGGAGCTCTTTCTTGGCCCTTCTCCTTTGAGATATTGGCCACCTCTCCTCCCCAAGCAGATCATGTCTTGGTAGTTTTATTCTCATCTGTGACAGATGGATAGTACTCTGCGGGTGGAGTCCCTCCACAATTGTAAATACTATACAACGCCCCTCCCAGGTCTTAACCCACTTCATGGTTTCCTGAAATCTATCACCCTATTCTCTTACACACTACACCTACTTACTATCCCTTACTCTCACCTTACCTCAGGATCTGACCTCCTACAACCTCACTGCTTTCTAGATCCAACTCACAATCCTTCCCTCCCTGACAAGAGTCTTATCTTCTTTCCATCCTTTCTAAAAAGTGGCTAGTTGGGTGGAATATCACATTTAACACTATACATAGCCAAAGGATCTATCTCTTCTCTATCAGCTGCTATTGTAAATATCATACAATATTCTCTGGCTGTCTTAAACCATTTTGCCTTACCCCTCCAACTGATCACAAAAAAGAATAGGTAGAAAATGTGAACACCAGGATACCCCAAGGAGACCGCACCACTGAATCTCACAGGTATTCTACCACAGAAGTTCACACCATAAACCCAGGGAGCCAGAACAGATCAATTTAAGAAGCTGAAGCTAACAAGAAGAGTCTCACAAAGAATGGGAAGACAAAGAAACAATCCCCAAATGAAGGGAAAGGAGGAAGACTCAGAAAGAATGCTAAATGAAATGGAGGCAACTCAACTATCAGATATTGAGTTCAAAGTAATGGTTATCAGGAAGCTCAATGAGCTCACAGCAAATTACCAGAAACTACAGGGAAACTACAATGAACTCACTGCAAACTATATCAACTGAAAAAGAAAATAGAAGAATAGAAAATAGAGGAAATGAAGAACACAATATCTGAACTAAAGAACACAGTAGAATGAATCAAAAGCAGGATGGATGAAGCAGAACATCGGATCAGTGAGCTGGAGGACAAAGTAGAAAAAAAAAACACTCAGAAAGAGCAAGAAAAGGAAAGGAGGCTCAGAAAGAATGAAGAGGGATTAAGAGAAATGCAAGACAACGTGAAATGTAATAATATCTGTATAATAGGGATATGAGAAGGAGAAGAAGAAGAGCAAGGGATAGAAAACCTGTTTGAAAAAGTAATGATGGAAAACTTCCCTAATTTGATGAGAGAAAAAGTCACAGAAATCCAGGAAACACAGAGAGTCCCAATCAAGTGGAACCCAAAGAGGCCCACCTCAACACACATCATAATTAAAATGGCAAAATTCCAACACAAAAAGAGAATCTTAAATGCAGCCTGGGAGAAACAAGAAGTAACATATAAGGGAGCCCCAATAAGTTAGCAGCAGACTTCTCAATGGAAATGCTCCACACCAGAAAAGAATGGCAAGAAATGTTCCAAATAATGTGAACCAGAGGACTGCAACTAAGGCTACTTTACCCTGAAAGGCTTCCAACAAGATAGAAGGCCAAATAAGGAGCTTCCCAGACAAAAGAAGTCTAAAAGAATACACCTCCACCAAACCAGCTCTGCAAGAGATGCTAAAGGGCCTGCTTTAAGGAGAGGAAGGAAGAGAGAGAGAGAACACAGGTACGAAAATGGCAATGAATAAATACCTATCAATAATAACCTTAAATGTAAATGGATTAAATACTCCAATCAAAAGACATAGAATAGCTGAATGGATGGAAAGCAAGATCCACACATATGCTGCCTATAAGAGACCCATCTCAGGACAAAAGACCTACACAGACTCAAAGTGAAGGGCTGGAAACAAATTTTTCAAGCATATGGACAGGAAAAAAAAAGCCAGGGTAGCAATTCTCATATCAGACAAAATAGACTTCAAAAGAAGGGCCATAAAGAGAGACCCAGAAGTTCACTTCATAATACTCAAGGGAAGGATCCACAAGAAGACATAAACATTGTAAATATATATGCACCCAACGTAGGAGCACCCAAATACACAAAGAAAGTCTTAGAAGACTTCAGGAAAGATATTGACAGCAACACAATTATAGTAGGGGATTTTAACACCCACTTGCAAAAATGGACAGATCTTCCAAACAAAATATCAACAAAGATATTGTGGCATTGAACAATGCCCTAGATGAAAAGGACTTAACTGATATAGAGAGAGAGCGCCCTTCATCCCAAAGAAGCCAAATACATATTCTTTTCAATGCACATGGAACATTTTCAAAGATAGACCACATGATAGTACACAAAACAAGCCTCAACAAATTCAAGAACATTGATATCATACCAAGCATTTTCTTGGATCACAAGGGACTGAAACTAGAAATAAGCCCCAAGGGGAAAAACCCAAAACCCTCAAAATCATGGAGCTTGAATATCATGTTATTAAACAATGAATGGTCAAGAATGAAATTAGGGAAGCAATAAAAAGGTTTCTGGAAACAAATGAAAATGAACTCACAACAACCCAAAACTTCTGGGACATAGCAAAGGCAGGCCTGAGAGGCAAGTTCATAGTGATACAGTTCTACCTAAAAAAGATAGAAACATTTCAAACTAACAACCTAACCCTACATCTACAAGAACTCAAGGAACAACAACAAAGATAGCCCAGAGCAAGTAGAAGGAAGGAAATAACCAAGATCAGAGCAGAATTAAATGACATAGAGACTAAAAGCACAATTCTAAGGATCAATGAATCCAGGAGCTGTTTCTTTGAAAAGATAAACAAAGTTGACAAGCCTTTAAGCAGGCTCATCAAGAAAAAAAGAGAGAGGACCCAAATAAACACAATCAGAAATGAAAGAGGAGAGATTACAACTGATACCACAGAATTACAAAGGATTGTAAGAAATTACTATGAAGAACTGTACACCAAGAAATTTGAAAACCTAGGAGAAATGGACAAATTTCCAGAAAAATATAATCTTCCAAAACTCAATGAAGAAGAAGCAGAAAGCCTGAATAGACCAAAAACAGCAGATGAAATTGAAGCAGTAATCAAAAAACTCCCAACACACAAAAGCCCTGGAACAGATGGTTTCACAGGAGAATTCTATAAAGCATTTAAGGAAGAGCTAACCCCTATCCTTCACAGACTATTTGAAAAAATCCAAAATGATGGAAGACTCCCAACTCTTTTTATAAAGCCAGCATCATCCTAATCCTAAAACCAGATAAACACACAACAAAGAAAGAAAACTTCAGGCCAATATTGCTGATGAACATAGAAAATCATCAACAAAATATTGGCAAACCATATCCAACAATATATTAAAAAGATCATACACCATGACCAAGTGGGATTCATCCCAGGGATGCAATGATGGTTCAATATTTGCAAATCAGTAAATGTAATACATCACATAAACAAAAGCAAAGACAAAAATCACATGATCATATCAATAGATGTGGAAAAAGCATTTGATAAGGTACAGCATCCATTTATGATAAAAACACTCAGCAAAATGGGAATAGAGAGAGCATTCCTCAACATAATAAAGGCCATATATGAGAGACTTACAGCCAACACCATACTCAATGGGCAAAAATGAAAATCTTTTCCACTAAGATCAGGAACAAGACAAGGATGTCCACTTTCACCACTTCTATTCAATATAGTATTGGAAGTTTTAGCCACAGCAATCAGACAAGAAAAGGAAATAAAAGGCATCCAAATCAGAAAGGAGGAAACAAAACTGTCATTGTTTGTAGATGACATGATAGTGTGAATAGAAAATCCTATAGACTCAGCAAAAAAACTGCTCGACCTAATAAATGAATTTGGCCAACCAGCTAGATACAAAGTCAATATCCAGAAATCAAAGGCATTTTTGTATACCAACAATGAAACAGCAGATGCAGAAATCAAGAAAAAAATCCCGTTCAATATAGCAAAAAGAAAAATAAAATACCTAGGAATAAACCTAACCAAAGAGGTAAAAGACCTGTATTCAGAAAACTACACAACACTGAAGAAAGAATCAAGGAAGACACAAACAAATGGAAACATATACCGTGTTCATGGATCAGAAGAATTAACATCATCAAAATGTCCATACTACCCAAAGGAATTTACATATCAATGCAATACCTATTGAAGTACCAATGGCATATTTCACAGACATAGAACAAACACTTCAAAAATTTAAATGGAACCATAAACAACCCCAAAAAACTACTGCAATTTTGAGAAAGAAGAGCAAAGTAGGAGGGATCACAATACCTGATACCAAACTGTATTACAAGGCCACTGTAATCAAAACAGCCTGGTACTGGCATAAAAACAGGCTCATAGACCAATGGAACAGAAAAGAGAGCCCAGAAAATAAACCCAAGTCTCTACGGTCAATTAATATTCGACAAAGGGGGCAGCAACGTAATATGGAGTAAAAATAGCCTCTTGAACAAATGGTGTTGGGAGAACTGGACATCTACATGCAAAAAAATGAAACTCGAGCACCAACTTATACCATACACAAAAATAAATTCAAGGTGGATAAAAGATTTAAATATAAGCCGTGATACCATTAAAGTCCTAGAGGAGAACATAGGCAGGAAAATCTCAGATATTTCATGCTGTAATATTTTTACTAATATGTCCCCTAAAGCAAGGGACATAAAGGAAAAAAATAAACAAATGGGATCTCATTAAAATAAAAAGCTTCTGTACTGCTAAAGAAAACAGTATTAAAATAAAAAGAGACCCAACTGTATGGGAAAACATATTTGCCAATGATGCCTCAGACAAAGGTGTGATGCCCAAAATATATAAAGAACTTACATGACTCCACTCTAAGACGACAAGCAACCCAATTAAAAAATGGGCAAAGGACTTGAACAGACACTTCTCCAAGGAGGACATACAGAGGGTCTAGAGACACATGAAAAGATGCTCAATATTGCTAGCTATCAGAGAGATGCAAATTAAAACCACACACCAGTCAGAACAGCCATCATAAACAAAACAACAAACAAGTGTTGGAGAGGTTGTGGAGAAAAGGGAACCCTAGTGCACTGTTGGTGGGATTGTAGACTGGTACAACCACTATGGAAAACAGTATGGAATTTTCTCAGAAAACTAAAAATGGATTTGCCTTTGACCCAGCAATTCCACTGCTAGGATTATACCCTAAGGATCCTGAAACACCAATGGACCCTGAAACACCAATCCAAAAGAACCTATGCACCCCAATGTTCATAGCAGCACAATTTACAATAGCCAAGTGTTGGAAGCAACCCAGGTGCCCATCAGTAAATGAATGGATCAAAAAGCTATGGTACATTTACACAATGGAATTCTATGCAGCAGAAAGGAAGGAGGAGCTCCTACCCTTTGTGACAGCATGGATGGAACTGGAGAGCATTATGCTAAGTGAAATAAGCTAGGTGGTGAAAGAAAAATACCATATGATCTCACCTTTAACAGGAAACTAAACAATAAAACTAACAAACAAGCAAAAATATGACCAAAGACACTGAAATAGAGAACAGGCTGACAGTGACCAGAGGGGAGAGAGGAGGGAATTTAAGGCGCAAATATGTAGGGTTTACAGGAACAAATATAAAGGGCACATGGACAAAAACGCAGGGGTGTGGAAATGGGAGGGAGGTGGGGAGGGCTGGGGTGGGGGGCTGGGATGGGAGTAAAAGACAGAAAACTGTACTTGAACAACAATTAAAATAAAATTATATATAAAGAAAAAGAACACCCGTCTCATTCTTGAGGAATCCATCTCATGACCTAATTACCTCCTAAAGGTCTTAACTTCTAAAACATTGGGTGTAAGGATTCCAACATAAATTTGGGGGGCATGCAAACAACTGGACCACAGCAAGGAGCTCAAATGAAAGGAAACACAGAAAACAGGGTGTCTAAGCAACGAGTCAAAGAAGCCCACAGCCGCGTTGGCACAGAAGGGTGAGAGGTGATGATCACATGCCAATCTCTTCAGCCACAAGCCCCACGTATGGGAAACAACATCAGTTAAAATGAGGATGTGCAAACACAAAGGCATATAGCAAGTTGGTGCAGTTCTTATTCAAATACTTGTGATATGGAAGATGTATAATTTTTTGCTGCAGACAAATAATTTGTTTTTAACTTAATCAAACAAAGTACTGGTGTGGTATTTCTCTTGTTCATTTCCTAATAAGATAATTAATGGTCCAACAGCAGAGGTATATTTTAACGGCATGAATGCCATAGGGAAGGATCATTTACAACAATTAATCTATTCATAGTGTCATTTTATACTAATTAAATAATACTCTAATTATTTTTATTATTGTTTTTATGTTCCTTCTAAGTGCCAGGAGATGGGAACACAAAAGTGAATAAATATTAAAACCTGTGGCCAACTGTGAGTCATGTCTTGGGGTTGGGGGACAAGGAATAAAGGGAACTGGGACGTTACAAAGAAGAGATGAATTTGAGATGATCCTTGCAAAATGATTAAGACAGTTTGATAAAAATGGGGTAGAGGCAGGAAGTCTTCAGGACAGATGGAACACTGTGTTCATAAACTACACAGTGAAGTGCATGGGGCATGGGTAAGAGTGGCAAGAGATGAAAGACAAGGCTAGAGAAGTAAAGACTGTGAAGGATCATGTGTGCTTTGTGAAGAATCTGCTTCTCTTTTATTTATTTATTTACTTATTTATTTATTTATTTATTTATTTATTTATTTTTGCCTGATGATCATTTATTTGTCCTAGAAATGAGCACAGCTAGACAAAATAAAAGCAGAAATTGTGTAACTCGTCATCAGAATTAAAGTCTCGTGCTGCTGACAGATTACACAGTGTAAAAATAGTCATGAAGGCTGTAGACAAAAGTGCCTAGGAATGTTTTTGATCCATTCAATTAAAAAAAAGCTTAAGCAAGGGTTTAATATTTCAAGGGCAACAATTTCATTAAAATCTTCCTGCAAAATAAAACCACAAAAGCTATAGTTAAATGGCATATCCCCTAGAGAATGACCAGGTATTTTATCATGCTGTAACTTTAGTATGAGGCAATGGGATTTGGGAATCAGCCAGTGGTGGGGGTCTCTACCTGCAGAACCCCATCCCTCTGTCATGGATGAAAATAAAACTACCAAGACATGATCTGCTTGGGGAGGAGAGGTGGTCAGTCTCTCAAAGGAGAAGGACCCAGAGCCCCTTCCTCAATGGGCTTTTATTGGGTTCAAATACACAGGAATACAGGTATGTCAGGTGGCAAGGATCAAACAATGGATAACATTTCAAAGAAATCTGAGGGCTTAATCTGAGTCAGTGTCTGTCAGGAAAGGGGGTTGCAAAAACTTTGGGAGACATACTCATTTCCTCCTTGGACCTTTATCATTTAAATGAGAGCACTCTTAGCAAAGCAGGTTTCACAGGACTACGAATTCTTTCTTATGCCCGATCACCCAGGGAACCACTCTGGCCGGCACAGGGCTGCACCGCCCACCGTCATAGTTTCAGGCTTAAGCCTATTAGAGCCAGGATGCGAGAGATCAGGGTGACATCTCCCAGATGGAAATGGGGACTCAGGCTATGTCAGAATAGCTGGGGGGCAAGGGTCCATCACCCCCTCTTTGCTGCAGCCCCCAGAGTCCTTCCATGAGAGCCTTCCAAGTGGTTGTGTCTGACTTGGGTTGCCGCTCCCTTGAGGAGTCTTACCTGTCACTGACTAACCGACCAAGCATTGGGGCCAGGGATGGATGAAGCAGAAGCGGCACTCCTGCCAGGGAGATAAGCTTTGTCTCCTTAGTGGCTCAGGTCCTCTTGACAGAACAGACCCAGGTGAAGCAGGTCCCTTGGGCTCTTACGCAGCCTAGCCATGGGGTGGGGGTTACAACTCCTGAAACTAGGCTGAATGGTTCCCAACAAGTCAGGCCACCTAAAAATGGAAAAGATGTTTTTATTGCTCAGGTGAAGGGAGCATTTTTCTATTAAAAGGCCCCTCAGTATTTTAAGTGGTCAAAAATCTATAAACTGCCCCAAAGAGTATTTCAGCCATATACCTCAATATCCATAGATTATTCCTGATTTAGAAAAGGTCAAAGGAGCCAAACTCCAGTAAAATTGTACATTTATCTCTATGTAATTTTATCATTTAAATTAAATGAAAAAATTCGTCCCAGAGATTGAATCTGCACCCTAAATTATGTATTTACTTGCTACAGCCTGAGCATTTTGGAAACCCCGGAAAACAGAGGTGTATAAGAGAAATCCTGACAAACCTTTCAGTGCTAGATGGAGACACCAATAGGCTCCATTAGCTACATTACCACTTTGTGACAGAAATACAGATGACTCTGTCTTTATTAAATCCATGCCTGCCAAACCTCAGCTGGTGGGAACTAGACTTCATTTGGCTTTTAAAACTTTTATCTATCATTTAAAAAATATTTTTTTTCTATTTTAATCAGACACAATAGTTTTAGAAAAGGACACCTAAGACTTTTTGTGGAATAATCTGTCCATTGGAAAAATATTGGTGGCCTAGATGAAATCGTTGTCAGTGATGAAGCATCCCGCCTAGCTTGCCTCTAACTCTTCCCAAAAGCACAAGTAATTTCTTTGCTCCTCAAAGTGCAGAGGGGGCTGACTTCAGATGTAATGAAGGGAACATGAGGCTTGTCCTTAAATTCTTCAAAGTTAATTTTGGCATGGCAGGATAATCCTTTCTGATAAGGAAATTAAGTGAAGTTTTGGGTGCTCATTTTTCTCCCATAATCTATAAGGGCAGTATATGAAAAGAAAATAAAAGAAAAGAAAAGGAAAAGAAAAGAGAAGAAAAGAAAAGAAAAGAAAAAAATACAATAAGTAAAAATAAAATAAAACCCCCAAGAGATCTTGGAAATGGTGCACATATTCTGGGGACCCCAGTCACACAACACTCCACCCTAAGCCCAGGGAAGAAGGGTCAGAGTTCTGAGTCTCCTGGAGTCCTCACCAGGAAATTGGATTTCTGTGAGCCCGAGTTTGTAGTGCACAGGTAGAAGAGTCACTTAGACAACAGAAGGAAGAGAAACACAGTGAAGAGCATTAGCACTAAACAGAGAATAAATTCTCTCTCAGTAGTGTGTACTTGATGTTAATGCCGATGATAATTCAACCAATGCACAGAATATTCACTTTAACAGAGAGTTGAGAGTCTGAGATAGCCAGAGGAAAACAGATGCTGAAGCCATTATAATAGTGTCTTGATACCAAAATAACATTAAAATGAGAAACTAATATGATAGGTTCAAGGCCTTTGGAGACTTGTTTTCTTTGCCAGGTTCCACATTCTTATGTCGACATGGTCTTTTTCTTCTAACAAATTCATCAGCTGGCAGAAGCTGTCTTTCAGCGCGTCGACATTGTCCAGCGGGCAAGGCTGCAGTATCCAGTGTTTTCCAAGGGCCAGGGGTTCAAGTTTAAAATATTTTTTGACCTCTTGCACGGAGCGGGCAGCCGCCTTGCGCTGATGCTTGGCCAGGATTAGGATGGGCGGAGTGCACAACCGCTGCACAACCGCGGGGAATGCAGAGCAGGGCAGCTCCTTTCCCGCGGTTTCTAAATCACCCAAGGACGCGCTCAAGCAAAGATCACCCCTTGAGACCTTTGATAGTAGTGACTCCAGTATTTCCGGATACGATCAGCCCCTCCAAATTCTTTGACATTCGGGATGGCGTTCTAAAACGGCACTGTTCTTATACGAAAGCCTGTGGTTGACACAGGTGCTCCGGGCTCTCGCTGCAGAACTTGGACAGCAGATGGGTCTTTTGCCAGCGCCCTTGAGCCCTATGCAACATGGTCATACTTGTGTTGTGCGGGTGGGACAACCCATACTTGGGTGGCAGTCCCTTGCAGCACGGTGCTTGAAAGCACAGATAATCCATGTACAGAAACATTAGGTGCCAAGAGATCAGTCCTCCCGCACCTAAAGCATCCGGAACGGCTCCGAACCTGGAAAAAAAGTAACGTCTTGGGCTGCGTGCGAGCAAGCAGCCCTTGCAAAGCCAGCCACCAGGAAAACAGCCCAGCGCTGCGCTGCCTTTATTTTCTGAAGATGATGGGGAACAATAATAATTCCGTCATCCATGCAGAAGTCAAATTAGGAAAGAAACCTTAAGCTAGGGACAATTTGGAAAGCTAACACACTAGTTCGTAAGAAATAGATGTGATCTAAACTGCAAGATGACTTTGGAACAATTCCAGGATATGAAGGTTATAATAGGAAGGAGAATTGCTAGCACTGAGGTGTTAAAAAGAGGCCAAGATGAAATTTGAACCCAGGTTTGTAGACCTTAAATATGTAAACGATGGGTACTATCCCATAACCTAAAGTATGCTATTTATATTGATTCTCTTGACCATAAATTTTTTTGCAAATTCAGCACTAGTATGCCATTTACTCCCAGAATTACTAAAGAGGAAAGACACTCAGAAAGGTAAAACAACTTGCTTGAGATCGATCACCCTGTTAATATGCAGTAGTACTGAGATTCAAACTAAGAGACATAAACCATATATGGGGGACCCCCCAAAAAGATTTCATTTATAAAAAATTGTGTGTTTATTCTTATATGTTTCAACTTCAGTCACCTTCAAAGTACTATCCATTTGATGCAATATACCTATCAAGACATTTTCTTCCACTGCTCAAAACGGTTTTTGAACTCATTGATTTTGATGCCTTTAGTGCTTTTGCTGTTTTTTTAAAGAATATTTTTTAACATTTTATTTATTCATCTTTAGAGGGGAAGGGAAGGAGAGAGGGAGAGAAATATCAATGTATGGTTGCCTCCTGCGTGTCCCTTGCCAGGAATTGGCCTGCAACCCAGGCGTGTGCCCCGACTGGGGATCGAACCACAATCCTGTGGTTCACAGGCCCACACTCAATCCACTGAGCTACACCCGCCAGGGCTGCTTTTGCTGTTTTTTGTTTCACCTCTTCCACGTTAGCAAAATATTTCCCTTTGAGGACTTATTTCATGAAGGGAAATACAAAAACGTCACTTGGGTGAGATCAAGTGAATAGGGAGGGTGGGGGACAGGTGTCATGCTGTTTTTGGTCAAAAACTGCTGAACACTCACCCTGGTAGGGCAGGTGTGCTTGTAAATCACCCATCATGAAATGGGCAAAAGCACTGAAAGAGTCACTAAAGCTGAATGCAAGCTCTCACAACAATACCAGCTGGTACACTGATACAGAAGGGTTCCTAGAACACTCACCTGGCAGGGGAAGCCTGTACTACAAGGGGCCTGCCCTTCAAAAAATAATTCTGGTTTTCTGGGGTTCCCCCCTCATAAGTCATCTTCTGTAAATGACCATTATAAATAGCACATACCTCAAAGGAGTGTTATGAAAATTAAATGAGATTATCTTTTTAAAGCACTTAACCCAGTGCCTGGTTAATCTCATTATACCACGTCGTAGTATAGAAATACTAAAGTTGTCCAGCAACTATGAGAATTTTTACTAAATGCTGAATCATTAAATAATAATTTCAAGTAAACTGATTTATAATCTATAACTATTTGAGATAATTGTATTTCATTCTTTAATTAGTGAGGTTAATTAGTGATTGGTAAGTTATGGCTAATTGATATAATTATCAGTTATTTTTAGGGTAAAAATAACATAAGGTAGTAATGCTCACCATGGATTAATCTTGAGAAGAACTTTTAATATTTTTCATTTTTGTCCTCAATTTGTTGGACAAGGAAAGCTTTTTTTAAAAAAATTATTTATTTTTAGAGAGAGGGGAAGGGGGGAAGAGAGGGAGAGAAACATCAGTGTGTGGTTGCCTTTCCCATGACCCCTACTGGGGACATGGCCTGCAACCTAGAAATGTGCCCTGACTGGTAATCAAACGGGGGGGACCCTTTGGTTTTCAGACCATGCTCAATCCACTGAGCTACATAGGCCAGGGCACAAGGTAAGCTTTAAGAAGGGATACAATTTAAACATCATCTTCAAATTAGTTGATTACTAAATTAGCTATTTGAAATTAGTATTAGAATTTAATTGATTACTAATGAGTTCCATATATTTTTAGGAAAATTACAAATAAAATTAAATTTAAAATTTTCAGACATGAATTTCAACGTAATATCGTAGCCTGACCATTTTAAATAAAGAGTTTAAATAGTCTATAAACCAACAACAAAACTAAACTAAAATAAAAGGGCACTTTAGCATGCACTTTGATAATGAAAATAGTCTAAATTTAATTAGACCTAAAACTAGGTGTAGTTTATTTTTGAAAATCATTATCTTACTTGAATGAGGCACTAATGTGTTTTTTAATATCTAAAATCTACTGATTTCTCACTCCATATTATTAATTCTTATGTTGATGTAACACAAGTTTATTGTTACTAGGCAATAGAATTTATTTCCTTTTCAAAGTCTCAATGAAATGTTTGCCTTGAGCTTAGTGTATAACAGATATCTTTTACAGTTATAGCCACTTCCTCTTGGAATTTAATTCTTTGTTTGCAAACTTCAAAAAATTAAAATCAGAAATGTTTGTAACTAACTAAAATTAAATTTCACATTTGTACAATATATATTTGCTCCACACAATGAAAAAATTGATGAATTTTAAGTGAAAATTAAATGGCATAATATATACTTAAACTTCAAATTTCATATTAAAACAGTGGGTGTCACCATCAATATTTTACAATAAAACATATTTCAGAAAATAATTTTTCTAATTTTTTTTCCCACTCACCCATTTGTTAGAGGTTTTTGATAGGCATTGAGCGATAATTAATTTCTTTCTTTTTAAAAAGAAACCATTGAAACCAATCAATTTATTGGATTTTCATTCATATTTCCAGACCCCACAAATCACTATTTAGGATTAAGGTTTTGTGGAACAATTTACAGATAAGCAATTTAATTCACTAGATGCAAGTAAGAAACACAGATCAGGAACAATTTAAAGGTCAGACTACCTCTACTTGGGTAATTGTGACAAAATGTTATTTCTTTATTAACTACTTTCCAGAATTATTTTAAAAGATTAAAACTAGGAATCTAAATTCCTTACCCAGCTCCTTAGATTCAGCGTTAGTTCCAATTTCGAAAGGATATAATTTGTCCTACGGGGGCACCGGTAAGAAAAGGCGGACCATTATCCTTGAGATTGGCTGTTGCCTTGGTTACACTTTGTTTGGAGCCTCAAAACGCTGTCTTCCGACCTGGCCCAGGGATTTAGCTGCTGGTGGGTGAGCCGGGGCCCCCCAAGACCCGGGTTCGCGGTGTGGGAGAAGAGTCAGTGCTTTGACAGCGCAGACGGAGACAGGTCGCTCTCCGCCCAGAGCAAGCTTTAGAGCAGAGGGAGGGAAGAGGGGCTGCGGGCTGAAGGGCCGCCTCTGAAGCTCGAGGTTTCCTTCAGTTTTGGAGATTGCGGCAGCTCACTCAAAACTTGAAGATCCATTCTGACCAGCCGTCCCTTAGTGCTGTTCCCTTCCTTCCTCACTCTTCCTTCCTGATTTTTTGCCGCCTTTCTTTTTCCTCATATATATTTTTGGTTACTTTAAAAGTAGATTTCACTCTCCTTTTATTATGATTAAAGGGTGGAGTCACTTGAGATTTCCCATTGCTGGCAGCTTTAGCCAATTCGAAGTGATTTATTATCAATTTGAAACGTTTACTGTGGCCCATTTATCGCGAAATCAATCTAGGACTGCTGTGACCTATCCGGTAACCACTCGCTAAAAGAAGCTGTTGGGGGCTGGAGATGCAGCCAGTCTGAATGGAAACGTGTTGTAGGTGTAAAATATACACCAGATTCTGAATAATTAGTGTGCAAAAAAGAATGTGCACTTTTTACGTTGATCTTAACAATACTTTTTGACTGGTTACATGTTGAGATATTTCGGATAAAAGAAGTTAAAGTATTTTATTAAATTAATTTCACCTGTTTACTTTTTAAAAAGTTGCTACTAGAAGATTTAAGATTACGTATGTGTTGGGATATGTAATTGGACAGGGTTGATGTAAAGAACCGGTAGATGAGCAGAGAGGAACATGTAATGGAAATGATGCTTACCTTTACTCTATTCTCCTGTCTTCCTTTCTACACAAAGTTCTGTGTATCTGTACTTTCTGCTTTATAGCCACTTAAACACACACACACAAACGCACACATTTCCACTAATCTTTGAATTGCACTTTAAGTTAATTTGACTGCAGGGTCAGATTTTGCACTGGTATGTTGTTTTGCTTCGTTTTCCTTTATGTGAGAGAGGCTGTGGCTTAAAATTGACTATTTTTAAACTAACTTTTAAAATTGTGGAAATAGTACATGTTTATTGTTAAATTAGCACTCAACCTAAAGATATGAAACGAAAATTGAAAGTTTCTCAATGTGTTCCAGAAAGTTTCTGTCTAAAAAAAAAAAAAAAAAAAAAGATGTGTGTGGTTACATAAAAGTGATGTTGATGTCACTCTGCATATCTTTCTGCTACTTGCCTTTTTTCCAACTATTCCTTCTTGGCTACATTGGAGTACACTGGAGTACAATAAGTATACTTATTTTTTTAATAACTTGCATATTATTTTATGGATCCATTTGAATTTGTTTTTATTTCAGTGACTACTTAGGATATCTTTATTAACTTTTATTGGGGTTAATTGTAAATTCACATACAGTTTTAAAAAATAATTCAGAAATATCTCTTGTGCACTCTGTCCTCTGTAACCCAATGTTAATATTTTGTAAACTATAGTATAATAGTGTGACCAGTATCATGATATTGATATAATCTGCTTATTTTACTCTGATTTCCTCAATTTTACTTGTACTTGTGTGTGTACATGTACTATACATTTTCTTTATCTGAATAATGCATACTCACTTATCTGTTCCTATAATCAAGATACTGAACACTTCCAGCTCTATAAGGATGTCTCATGTTGCCCATCTATCACCATAGCCACCTTTCTCCAACCAAATCTACCTCTAACGCCTTCCAATCACTAATATGTTCTCCATTTATAAAATTGTGGCATTTAAAATGTTAGAAGAATGGGGTCATAAAGTATGTCATGTTTTGGTTTCTCAGACTACTTCCATGTGGGTTCATCTTATCGTGGCATGTATCAATAGTTCATTCTTTTTATTGCTAAGTGTTATTCTATGGTGTGCATGTACTATGGTTGGTTTAACCATTCACTTTTTTTCTTTTTTTAATTTAAATTATTTTATTGTTGTTCAATTACAGTTGTCTGTATTTTCTCCCCACCCCTCCCCCCTGACCATTCACTTTTGAGGGACATTTTGGTTGTTTCCAATTTGGGACAGTTGTACTGTCGTGAACATTTTTGTGTGAACATAAATTTTAGTTTTTCTGGGATAAATTCCCAAGAGTGTAGACAATACCATATTTTGCTGTGTCTAAGGCTCACTTTTTGCCCAAATTTGTGAGGGGAAAGTAAGGATGCACATAATACATTGGTATAATGATTACATACCATGGGTATAATAATGGTCATAATAACCCTGTGTATAATGTGCACAAAAACATGGGTGCCCATTATACATGGAAAAATATAGTACATGTACATCAGTCCAATTAAGTCGTTTATGTGTGAAATAAAGAATTGTGATGTCTACAGCTAGAGGAAAGGCATGTGCAAGAGTTATTTTTTTTTAGATGGGAGTAAATGTGTGTTCATGCAGAGAGGGTCAGGGGAATAAAAATGTATGATGAGGAATAAGGAATAGTGTAAACATAAGCGATAGTGGATGGACTATGGTTCAGTAGATGAGCAGTTCGTCAGATTCAGAGTAAAAGAGAATTACCCTTTCTTAGGAAGAGGGGCTCCTCTCCTAATAATATGGGTAAAAAGTGATTTTGGGAAAAGAAATAGAAAAATGAGGGTGTTTCATTTTCTTTGTTAAATAGACTATAAACTCTATGAAAACAGGTTACTTCTCTCATTTAATCAGTGTATTTGTAGTATGTAGCCCTGCTCTGAATGCATTTGGTAGACTGTTGATTTAAAAAAATCACAAAAACACAAAAATATCAAAAAAGTTGATTTTGAGATGAATCGGAAAAATAAGGAAAAGAAAGAGGAGAGTGGGGAGAGAGGGAAGGAAAAGAAAGGAAAGAGAAAGGAAGGAAGGAAGGGCGAGCCAAGAATACAGAGATTAAAAGGCTTGAGGAAGGAATGAAACTTTGGAATAATCTGGAAAATAAAATAACAGATGACTACTACAGTTGTTTTCAAAACAACTGAAGTAATACAGACAAACAGTAAAACAAACAAATAGATTTATCTATAAAAATAGATTACATTGTAACTCAAGCACAGGTGCGTACTTTAGAAACGTCTTTTTAAAAAAAAACAACTCTTATCTTTGGTTTATCTAGTGCATTTATAGTTTATTTTCTGGCCTATTCTAACTTTTCTATCTTCTATCACTAAAACTTAATAATTGAGCCACTAAATTAATTTATTTGATCCACTGATGGGTTATGATCTACAATTTGACAATGATTAGACAAGGGGATATTTGGAAACATTGCTGGTCAGATGAATAGCTTGACTGAGCTTGGAGACCATTTGGTAGTGAAGAGCTTAGGTTTTGATTCAAGACGTCTGAGTTCAGATCTTGCCCCCGCTTAGTTGTAAGCATAGTGACAGTGGACAGTTAATAACCTCTTCAAACCTGGGTTTTATTATCTGTACAATGACTTTAATGACCTTTAACCTGTTCGGTTACTCTGAAGATTATCCATCATACAGTTGTCTTCTAGTGCCTGCCTTGTCATAGCTACTCAGTACGTGGAAGCTAATGACGGTGGTTATGATTGTGGTGATGATGATGATGATGATGACATGAAGATATGAGGTCTGATCAGAAAGTATCGAGCCATGTAATATGAAAAATAGATACATTTATTGAAGAATATATAATATACAAGAAACAGTGTACATAGGACAATGACGCTTCAGTCTCCTTCAAAGTAGGCATCTTGGGACAGTTTTCCAATCTTTGTTGATTGCAGCTTGTACACGTTCAAAATTCTCAGGTGTTTTGCTTGTTGCAGGCCTTCCAGAATGTGAATCACTTTCAACAGATTCTGGACCATCTCTGAAGCATTTGTGCTACACTTTTATTTGTGCCACTCTCATTACATCATCCCCCAAAGCCTCT
Organism: Anoura caudifer; assembly: GCA_004027475.1. Taxonomy (NCBI): domain Eukaryota; kingdom Metazoa; phylum Chordata; class Mammalia; order Chiroptera; family Phyllostomidae; genus Anoura; species Anoura caudifer. Next base: position 95,217 of record PVKU01000794.1, on the reverse strand, counting down.
GAATCATCCAAATAGTTTCTGCAGAGGAATGTTCAAGCTTAACACAAAACTTAATGCAGATTCATTGCTCTACTTGCTCAGTCATTTTGAATGTGATGGCTACACAGTACACATGCTCACTCAATGGCATCTACCTACCCCACTGACTAGTACAGAGAAATTATCATTGTTCATGCATGAGCATTCCAGTCTACTCTTGTTGGTTGCTAAGTTACATCGATGTCTTGCAAAGTGTTCTTGTTATATGAACAATGGCTGGACTTTTTTTGGACATACCTTGCATATGGTAATATACTAAAATTAACTCGTATCCATCATAAGAATTAAAAATTTAAGTGACATAAGTAATGATTTTATATGCCATATATTACCCATTATTACATGTTACTGTTGGAAAATTTGTCTAACTCTGGTAAAATAATAACTAGAGTTAATGAGTAGAAACTAGCCATATGTTTCTTCATGCATAGACTTAGGTTGTTCTTTCTGAGTATTTTAATCTCTGAATATTTAAGCTATTCATAGGTATTTTTCCATTAGTCATTTCCATGAGGATGAATTTTACTGTGAACTTTCTTGGTTCAGGAAGGTAAACTAGTTCATTCCATGTAACTTTTCCCATAGAGATTTAAAAGTCTATTATTAGAATTTACCACTTTGTGGTCAACCACCAAAGAAATAATGAATGATTGGAGGGAGAAATCAGTTTTCTTCAACAACCAGAATAAACTGTGATAAATGTTTGTTGATAAACTAAGACATGTTTATGTAGAACAATGTTGTATTATTATGACTCATTGAAGAACCCACAGTTTTCAATGTCATGTTAGTCTCTTTAATTTTCTTTAAATGATTCTATGTTTTATTATGAAGGGTAATGGAAGACGATGATGATGCAAAGCTCAGAGAAGAAATAGAAGCTGAATTGGATAAAATCAGCATTTCTTCTTTGGAAAAAGATGATGTTGATGATGATTCAAAATCAGAAACCCAGAGTGATGATACTGATACAGTAAGTGTTAAATGTTGGACTTTTGAAGCTGTTAACTAGAGTAACCTCTGCAGGAGATACAGTACTTTCTCATGTGTTTTGTGTACTTATCTTATGTTTAACCTTGGATTACCTTTAAACCAGCAGTTCCCATACATTTTTGGCACCAGGGACCGGTTTTGTGGAAGACAATTTTCCCATGGACCAGGGTAGGAGGGGTTGGTTTCAGGATGATTCAAGCGCATTGCATTCAGGCTCACCTCCTGCTGTGTGGCCTGGTTCCTAATAGGCCTGGATCAGTACGGGTCCATGGCCTGGAGGTTGGGGACCCCTGCTTTAAACAATTATATATGGATAGATATTTAAATATAAAAATATGTTGAAGGTAGAAATCACCTATAATTACACATGTCTGTATATTTTTTATTTTTGTTAAACTTTGAATTATACCATACTGTGTGTGTGTGTATGTGTGTATGTGTATGTATTTGATTACTGCATTTTTATTTAATTGTGAGCATTCTCATGTGATTATATAAAGATGAAAGCAAAATTTATGTGACAGCTTTAGATCTATATAGTTACTTTTTTAATCAAACATGTTATTTTTTCCTTTGTATATTCCCCCAATGTTTATATGCTTAGAAAATCTGTTCATAATTCATTATTTACATCAAAATTCTTATCCAGTGGGAATTTATGTTACGAAATGAAGATCTAATTTGAAATTTTCTTTAACATATTTAGCTAATATTCCTAGTGTTGTTTGTTGGGCACTCCAACTCTTTTCTATTGATTTATCACATCTTTTGTATACATTTAATTGTTTTGTATATGATCTATCGAAGGCTATTATTTCTATTACTCTGTTAATTTTTTCCATACTCTAGTTTTATATTTTTAAATTTCAAATGAGTCCAATTATTTTTAGTTGTTTTACTGTTTCAAAATCTTTTCAACTAAGATGTTCCCCTAAAATAACCTCATTTTGAAACTGGTTTGAAAAATAATTATACTTTAAGCCCTGGCTGGTTTGGCTCAGTGGATTGAGCGCAGGCTGTGAACCAAAGGGTCGTAGTTCGATTCCCAGTCAGGGCACATGCCTGGGTTGCAGGCCAGGTCCCCAGTGGGGGCCATGTGAGAAGCAACCACACATTGATGTTTCTCTCTATCTCTTTCTCCCTCCCTTCCTTTCTCTCTAAATAAATAAATAAAATATTAAAAAAATAATTATACTTTAAGTTTTAATGAAGATTTCAGTAACCTATATATTACTTTTGGAAAAAATGGATATTTTTATATCATTATGACTTTTTATCCATAGCTAATTTAAGTGAAACAAAACATCCTGAGATTCTTCATTTGATTATAAAATTCATCAGAATCATGGATATAATTCCTAAGACCTAAAAATGAAAAGCACATTTTCACCAAATATATTTGTTTGAACTATGCTTTTAATAGCTTTTACCTCATTAGCACATTTTTCTCAAAATTTTGGTGTGTAATGAATAGGGAATATTTAATATTTACTTTTGATAAACAATTTTATACTTTCATTATTGAAATTTTTAGGACTTAGATGAATTACCGGAGTCAGTTCTTCACTGTATTAACATCATAAAGAATAAGAGTAAAACTGCTGAAGAGCTCATTCTTCAGGACTTAGAAGACACTGATGTTTTAAGTAAGTACAGGTTTTATCTGCTTGGCAGATAAGTTTTTTTATTTTGTTAAGTATAAAACTTATGATTTAGGAAAGTGCAAGAGCTAAGCACTGCTTGAAGTGCTTATCTCTTATTTTATGTACATATTTTATCTCTAATATCTGTAGTTTATTAGACCATTCAATTTAGTTCATTCATTTTTCTTACTACATTCATTTTTCTTAATAACCTTCTTTATGTCTCCAATAAATACTAACCAGCAGTATTTGTTTAACCATTCCTAATAAAAGACAGACATTCTATTACTTTACATAAAAGGAAACTGAAATAGGACTATTTTAAATGTATCAGTTTATATATCTTTTAGGAGAAAAATATACTTTCTATAAAAAGCCTAGCTATCTTTGTTTTCTTCAACTGAGCAAATTTATTTCTTGGAATTATTCTAAAAATAATAGAATGATCAAAGATTAGCTAGGCTTAATCATGGCTTGGTTTATACTGAAAAATTATAGCCATAACTTTTCAACAGGATCTTGGTGTGTTCAACAATGTACTCATTAAAAAAGGCTGTTTAGACAAATATTTAATAACATAAATATTCATGATATATTATTAAAATTGTTATACATATTAATGTGATTTATGCAATATTAGCATAAATCAAAATGTGGGTATTCATAGATATTCATTTAACAAATTTACTATGTAAAAATACCTCTTCCAGCAACCAAGAATACAGCAGAAAACAAAACAGGCTCTATTGTTCTAGTGTTCTAGTGTGGAGAGACAGGCAATAAATAAATAAATAAATAAATATGTAATATTTCAACTGAGATAACTGCTATGAAGAAAAAAATCAAAATAAGGGGATAACTTCTGGTCAAGATGATGTCATAGGTAGACATGGCTTGCCTCTTCTTACAACCACATCAAAATTACAACTAAAATATAGAACAACCATCACTCAGAACCCTCAGAAATCGAATTGAGTGGAGTCTGACAACTACAGAATTAAAGAAACCACATCCATCAAGACTGGTGGGGGGATGCAGATGCAGAATGGGCTGGTACCTCACCCATGTGTGGTGGATAAAAATTCAGGAAGGATATGTCAGCAGCGAGGAGTCCCATTCCCCACACCAGTTCCTCAGGGCAGGATTCCTGTGCCAGGAATATAAGTCCCCACAGCTTCTTGCTGCAAAAACCAATGAGGATTGAGTTGGTGGAAGAAACTTCTGGAGCCCCAAGCAGTTCAGCTTAAAGAACCCACACATGAACTCTCCTACTGAGACTCACTACCTCTGAGCTCCAGCACTAGGGTAGCAGCTTGAAAGGCACCAGTGGCACACAGGGAGAAACTGATGTGTCTGGCATCAAGGCAAGCAGGGGCCATGTCACTTTTCTAAACCCTCCCCCAACAAAGCCACAGAGCTGGCAAGCTGGTGCCATATCAGAGATTCCATCAACCTGGCTAACAGTATTTGACCCACCTTGGAGAACCCCAGAAACTCTGCCCCACCAACCTATGGGCCCACCCAACCTGCTTTTCCGCATGAATGTCTGGTCTTGGCTCATACTGCACAACTTCCTAAATCCTCTCAAACAAGCAACAGTTGGCCTCAGTGAGCCCAGGCCTGGCACTAGCAGCAGCCAGCCTAGATTCACAACTTGGCTTTGCCTGGGAATCTCCAAGCCTAGTACAAGTTGCAGACTTCTCAAATGGCTTTATAGCTCAGGCAGGGTTGCCCCATGCAAAACAGTTGGGGGCCAAGCTTAGCCTGCACTACCCAGGAAACCACAGGACCAGCACACCCAACAGACTATGTTGGAGTACCACCACTCTGCTTCTGCACAACTGATCCTCCATGGAGGGTGGGGGTTGGTGGTAAGTGGTCACAGCCAATCTTTGCAGCTGAATGGCCTGGGTAAATCCCTCCCATTGGCCTGCCAATAGCAACCAAGGATCACATACAAGAGGAATGTGTACTCAGACAACATGAAGGGTACACCTTGAGTACCCAGTTTAGGTGATAGGGGAGGCTGCGCCACTGGACCCTACAGGACACCTACTACATTAGCCCACACTACCAAGACATGGAGTCAAAACAGCTATACCTAATGCATAGAAACAAACACAGGGAGGCTGCCAAAATGAGGACACAAAGAAACATGACTCAAATGAAAGAACAGATCAAAACTCTAGAAAAGAGCTAAATGAAATGGAGATAAGCAATCTATCAGGTGCAGAGTTCAAAACACTGGTTATAAGTGTTTCTTGAACACTGTTCAGGGAACTTAGTGAGGACCTTGACAGCATAAAAAGATCCAGTCAGAAACAAAGGACACGCTAATTAAAACAGAGAATCTTTTACAGGAAAGCAGCTGCAGACTGGATGAAGCTGAGGTCAAATCAGTGATTTGGAACATAACCAAGCAAACAAACAAACAAAAAACAACAAATCACAACAACAAGAAGAAAAAAGAATGAAAAAAATTAGGATAATGTAAGCAGCCTCTGGGTAAACTGCAAGCATTTCAACATTTGCATCATAGGGGTGCCAGAAGGAGAAGAGAAAGAGCAAGAAATCAGAAATCTATTTGAAAAAATGAGAGAAAACTTCCATAATTTGAAGGAAGAGACATACAAGTCCAGGAAGCACAATGAATCCCAAACAAGATGAATGCAAAGAGGCCCACTCTAAGACACATCATAATTAAAATGCTAACGGTTAAAAATAAAGAGAAACTCAAAAGCAGCAAGAGAAAATAATTTAGGTACCTGCAGGGGTGTTCCCATGAGACTGTCAGGTGATTTCTCAAACTAAACTTTGCAGGCTAGAAGCGATTGGCAAGAAATATTCAAAGTCATGAAAAGCAGGAACCTATAGCCAAGATTGCATTACCCAGCAAAGCCATCATTTAGAATCAAATGGCAGATAAAAGAGCTTCCCAGATGAGAAAAAATACTAAATAAGTTCATCATCATTAAACCATTATTATATGAAATGTTAAAGCGACTTATTTAAGAAAAAAGAGATGAAAAGCAATAAAATGGCAAAATACATATCTATCAACAATTGAATCTAAAAATATACTATGCAAACAAGAATAACAGAGGGAGAATCATGGGTACAGAGAACGTTTTGATGGTTGCCAGATGGGAGGGGTGTATAGGGGAACTGGTAAAGAAGTGAGAAGATTAAGAAGTACAAATAGGTAGTTAGGGAATAGCCACAGGGATGTGAATTACAGTATAGGAAATGGAGTAGCTGAAGAACTTATGTGAAAGGACATGAACAATGGTGTGGGGATTGCTGAGGGAGTGTGGGATGCTGGGTGGAAGTCTGCAAACTCAGGAAAAAAGGGGGAAACTCAGGACAACTGTAATAGCATAATCAATAAAATCTAATTAAAAAAGATAAAAACCAAATGCAATATAAGGGGTGGCATTTGGAGGTTGCAATTTTAGATAGGATCATCATGGAAGGCCTTTCTAGGGAGGTGATATTTGAGCAATGACTGAGTAGTAATCCACATGGATATCTTAATGAATGAGAGGATGAAGCACAAGGATATCTAGGGAGTTGATGTTCCAGGAAGAAGGAATTGTAAAGGTCAAGGCACATGGAGTAGGCTTAATGTGTCTGAAGGGCAGTCAGCTTTTGTGGTTGTAAAAATCTAAGAATACAAGGGGTCAGATCATATAGGGCTTCTATAAACCATGGTGGACTATTACAATAGTATGGTATAGATGAGACTAATTTGAGTATATATGATGAAAACAGTCATATTCTGGAATCTTTTTTATGCTAAAAGAACCAAAAGGATTATTGATGGATTGGTATGAAGGAAAGAGAAGTAGGTGGCTCCAAGATTTTTGTTTTGAGCATCTATCTGTACGAATGGATATGCAGAGACTTGCTGTATGTAGATGCTTCAAATTTTGGCAGTGATTATTTGTAGTTGAGTTATGGGGGTGTTTAATGATATGTTCATTTATTTTTACTAAGGTTTACACAAGGAAAATATAAATATATTGGCAATGATGTAGCTTAATTATGTGAAAAATCAAAGGTAACAATATATAAAATTAGTACATGAAAACTTATATAACTACAGTGGTGGCAGTGGTTTAGAAAACTATGAGAGCCCTTATTATGAAAATTATGAGCTCTAGTCAAACAGGTGTAATAATCTCTATAAGCAACATAATTTTCCAAGAAAATTCAAATTATCAAAGTTGATTTTAAAAATAGAACACATTAAATCAATAATCTGGTAAGGTGGTAGAAAGGGTTTTCTTTTCAAATGTCTTTAGAAACTAAGAATAATTTTGCAATTGAATTCCTACAGTCTGTCAAGGAGCAAAAACATCTACAGATGATATAAGCTACATATTTTAAAAATAAAACTGTATAGGTGTAACACACTGCAGAATCCAGAGGCTAATTTCATTTATGCATATAGGTGCATTGATTAGGACTCTCAGTTGTGGACATCAGAAGCCATTTGGTTGCTTTAAGTAGCAAGGTTTTGGGTGTGTGTGTTTGTTTTTATGCATAGAGGAGGTGTTCTGGTAACTTATTGCTGCAAAAAATCTTGGTGGTTTAAAAGAACAATTTGTTATTATCTTTTATAGTTTTGTGTGTTGACTGGCTTATCTGAGCAGTTCTTGCTTGGATTTCATGCATCTGGAGTCAGATGTTGATTAAGGCTGCAGTCATCTGGAGTCTTTATTGGACTGTGACTCCAAGACGGCTCACTGAAATGTCTGGCAGTGGGTGCTAATTGTTGGCTGGGTGTTCAGTTGGTGCTGTCAGCTGGAGGCACCTGCATGTGGTCTCTCCCTGTGGCTTGCGTGACACCTGCATAATGAGAAGAAGCATCCCACAAACAAAATACTAAGGTGGAACCTTGTAAGGCTTCTTATGACCTATTTTGAGAAGTTCTGCAAAATTATTTCTACCACATCCTGATAGTCACCGTTCTGTGCAGGGTGTAACCAAGGAAGTGTGGGAAAGAAATCTTTGGAGACTAGCTACTAAATAAATAGCAGATTGTTAATAGAACTGAAGAAACAGACTGTAGGTGGAGTGTCTAACATGTACAAAATACACACACACATACATTGTAGAACCTGTCTGCTGGTGGAGCTGCTGTCTGATATAATAAAGAAATTCAGAGACATTTATCTGCTACTAAACACTCCTATTTCCGAATCAAAGCTCCCTCTATTTATCATGGTCTGGACCCCTGCAAAACATTAAAATTAAAATATAGCTCCCTGTTTCTCTTCACACATAATATTTTTATAAAAATAAAGGCACAAATATATCATTTGGTAGAACCTAAATCACCCTTAAGAGCTTAGCCTCAAAGGAATCTGGAGAATGTTATTTTTTGCTTTATAGCCTCTCACACAGACTTTCTGACTTTCATGCCAGAAAGATTGTGAATAGTTGCTGAAGTTGAAAATTCGTATCTGAAAAAATAGGTGTAAATGACCAGTTAGCCAGCAGAATGGTCCCCTTTAAATTACTGTCAATAGTTTATAGTATCCCTGTGATATAACATATTAAATGAATAAGGAAAAGAAACATAACTACATCCACACAGATGATAAAAATACTTGATGAAATTCAACAAAAACTCATAAAAAAAAGAAAGTTCACTTCATTTGCATATTAGTTATAATCTTTTAAACCAATACTTTTATTAAAGTGGTTTCAGTATCTTGGATAAGATTATATTGCTGGTTTATACCAGGTAGAATGAAACCTTTGATGGTTTCTAATAAGGATGTCATACATCAAACAAAACTTTACTCTGGGTATGTGAAGAATAAACTTTAGAATACAAAAGGTAATAAAGAATTAGTGATATAAAAACGTGTCACTGTTTTAGAAAACAGTTACAGATTTCCTCTGTTCTTTATTCTCCATTGTTTTCTGTTGTTTTGAGTTACTGATCAAGAATATGCTATGATAGAATTTGAAATGAAAGGATGATGAAGGGGTTTGGAATTTTAGTATGTTGTTCCCTACTCTAATATTTAGTTACAATATTTTTTCTTTCTCTAGGTTGTACCTATGGAGCAGTTTCTAATAATCACATGCATTTAAGGGTAGAATTATCAACTGAATATAAAGAAAAATTAGATCAATTAACAAAGGTATATGTTCAACATTCGACTAAAAGCACACAATGTTACAGTTAGAAATTTCCTTTTCCCTCTTACACTGGATGATAGTTCACTGATTTAAAGTTCACTAATTTAAAAATTAAAAACTTAATTATTTTTAAGGAAATTATTTTTGGTTTTGTATCTGCATTGTCATATAAAATAAAACCACTCAAAATTAAATCTTTAAAAATATTAGAAATAGTGATTTGAAGCATCAGTACTTAGGAATTTAATGTGTATGTAGATTAAATAGTAGAACTATTTTGCATGTTTTTTCCCTAAAACTCTTACTAAAAAATTTAATATATTCTGTTTATTACCTTGGTTAGAAATGTAATATGTTCCAGCAGAGACTTTAAATACTCTATAGAAACTTTAAACTCAGAACATCTTGTGTTAGTTTTTATTTAAAGATGAAATAAAATATCTCTAAAAAATAAGAGTAAAGGGAAGTTAGCATTTTTGGTTAAAACCCTCCCAAATCTCTTATAGAGGTTCAACATCTTAGATTCATTTTAAACTGTCATTTTACCTAACTCTTGCTGATCTCTAAGATGTCTAAAATAATGTGAAATAAATATGTGTATCTCTTACTTGCTATTTTGATAACACTAAAACTTGAAATATTAATTTTGAATTATATCATACTGCTATTTCATTAGAATAGATAACCTATTCTTTCCGTCTAAAGTCCATTAGAAATCTAATTATGGAAAAGTATTAATCAAAATTATATCTTAATGTATAATTCAGGTTAAAGTAGATAATAGTTCTATTTTTATTTTATTTTATTTTATTTTATTTTATTTTATTTTATTTTATTTTATTTTATTTTATTTTATTTTATTTTTTAATTTATTTTTAACGACTTTATCAACTTTTAGAGAGTGGAGAAGGGAGAGTAAGAGAGGGAGGGAAACATCACTGAGCTAGAAATACATCAATTGGTTGCCTCTTGCACGCCCCCAACTGGGGACCTGGGCTGCAACCCAGGCATGTGCCCTGAGTAGGAACCAAACCAGCGGCCTTTTGGCTCACAGGCTGGCACTCAATCCACTGAGCCACACCAGCCATGGCAGTTCTGTTTTCAGAACATTGAATATATTAGCAGTGTATAAATGTGAGCAATCACTATATGAAAGAAAGATAGGAATGTATTAGGAAGAAAGCACACATTAGTAGGAATATTTTAAATAATAATCAAGCAAGTTAATTAATTATTGTGGATTAATATTATAGAGTGATTAGAGTTCTAAATAACAAGATTAAAATGAAGTCATCTTACATGGGAAAAACTTTATTATACACCATAAAGACAAAATCATTAATGTGCTATAAAATTGTATTTGAGAGGGGTTTGAAGTAAATAAAGTTGTAGATATATGTATATAAATATTCTCTACATTATTCAAGTGATAGCTTTTCATTCTGTTTTGGTTTTCTTTAATCATTGGTACTCTTTTAAACACTTAGATATTATCTGAAATAGAAAAAGAAGAATTTCTGAGAAGTAAAACCTACTGTGGCAGTCCCGATTCTGTTCCAGAGCTGGGTCCTCATGAACATGTGGATGAATATGCTTTGCCAGGTGGACTAAACTGCTCAATGATAATTTGATAATTTTTACCTGGTCATAGCTGAGAAAATTTAGAATCCTTTTCCTTTAATAATCAATATTTAAAATTATGCTTTTGTTATACTTATTCAATGACATAATCTCATAGTTTTCTTTATACCTTCTAAATGAACTTGATTTAAATATATTTATAATTTTTCTGCATGTATAGCTGACAGCAATAGACATACCCAGCCTTGAATTTATTAAGTACCCCTTATAACACATTGTTGTAGATTAAGTTTTATGGAGTAGTTTAAAGCAAGTTTTATGTTTTATTGATGGCAGTAGGATTTTCATATATGTTTAAGAATGTGTTTTTTTTTGTATTTTATCACCTTTTCTTTGGTAATATGTTGAAATTATTTATTGCTTTCAAAATTACTTTCATTGTTTACATTAGATCACTTTTGACAGGTTTGATCCCCAATAAATTATTTTTCTTTATTAATGCAGAGAATGATGAAATAAAATTTGGGTACTGTGAAGTGGAAGAAAGATGCAGGCAATCTTTTGAGGCTTGGCAAGATAAACAGAAAGAACTAGAAGACCAAGAGAAAGAAACTCTCAAAGCTCATAGGGATAGAGAAGAAAAGGAATTTCAAGAAGAAGAAAAAAAGAGACATTGCTGGATGGAACAGTTTGACGTTGAAAAGAAGAAACTAGAGGATATTCAAAAGGTTTTTCATTTTTGTATTTCATACATTTTTTTCTGAATCAGTAACTACTTATGAAGAGTATTGATATTTTGTGTTATAGTGTGGATTGAGCTCTGTTGTATGGCTTTTAATTACTCCCAATAATAGAAGCAATTGACTGTGCATTAACAATGCTTAATATGATTTCCTTGATTCATTTTTATTGAAATTTATTGGAATTTCAGATAATGTTTTGGATCATTGGGGCCCCTACAGTCTTTCAAGTTTCAAAGATAGTCCTACAAAGACTGACATTTATATCAATCTATTACTTTTTTTATACCCTTCTAATCATAGGAGAAGGCAACAGTTTTCTTGATCACGCAGTACCCTTGCAATGTGATGTGATATATGGCAATGAAGTAAAACATATGTGATTGAAGAGGTTCAACCATGTAGATGAGGGTTTATCCTTCATCTCCATAGCTGAGCTAATTCCTTGGACTAGAAATTTTTTGTTATGGAAGACTTTTGTGTCATTATTATGTTTGTGGTTCAGTTTTTCTCACAACCCCACCTCAGGGGGTCTACACCCTTGGGTCATGGTCATGGCATATTGAGAAATATGTGAATATTTAGGACCCTACTTGTGGGCTGTCATGATCTTTAGAATGTTTAGATAAAAGGCTGCGCTGACTTCTCTGTCTTATATCACTTGCTTCACATAGTGTTTCACATAGAGAAATTAGCATGTGGTCATCTAGACAGTTCAGGATATTCTAGCCCTCCATGTTACATACATTACATTTTCTGAACATATAGAAAATAAACTAAAAATAATTATAATATTGAAGAACTGGTTTGCCACAGTTCTTTTTCTAACAAAGTCTAAATCTTTAGCTTTCCTTCAGTTAGTTATATTTCCTATTCACAAATCAGATTAATATAATTATTTCCATCATAAAATTATTATTTAAAAATGACATTAATCGGTTTAGTGAATTCCTAAACATGTGCTTTGTTATGCCTTGGGGCTTGAAACTTTCCAGTGGGGCCATTACATGATTTTATAATGATGGATTCTAAACGTGTGATTCACTGCCTTGTAGTAGTTCTTTTCTGTGCCCCTTGTTAGCCTCCTCTTCTGTTCCGCAGAACTGCTATTATAAGTCTCTTTCTATGAGTTCCACCCAATTGCTTTCTCCACATTATTAGCATGTTGTGGAGGGGCTCTGCCCACAGAGCCCCATCTGTCCGTCAAGGATGAAAATAATACTACCAAGACATGATCTGCTTGGGGAGGAGAGGTGGCCAGTCTCTCAAAGGAGAAGGACCAAGAGCCTCCTCTTCAATGGTTTTTATTAGGTTCGTAATACACAAGAATACAGGTAAAGCTCACCAATCAATGTCAGGTGGCAGGGATCAAACAATGGATAACATTTCAAAGAAATCTGAGGGCTTAATCTGAGTCAGTGTCTGTCAGGTAAGGGGGTTGAAAAACTGGGATACAAACTCATTTCCTGCTCAGACCCTTGTCATTTAAATGAGAGCACTCTTAGCAAAGCAGGTTTCACAGGACTTTACAAATTCTTTCTTATGCCCAATCACCCAGGGAACCGCTGTGGCTGGCACAGGGCTGCACCGCCCTCCGTCATAGTTTCAGGTTTAAGTGGAGTAGAGCCAGGAAGCAAGAGATAAGGAAGACATCTCCCAGACAGAAATTGGGACTCAGGCTATGTCAGAATAGCCGGGGAGCGAGGGTCCATCACCCCCTCTTTGCTGCAGCCCCCCGAGTCCTTCCAAGAGGGCCTTCCAAAGTGGTCATGCCTGGCTTGGGTTGCCCCTCCCTTGAGGGGTCTTACCCATCATTGGCTAACCAACCAAGCATTGGGGGCCAGATATGGATGAAGTAGAAGCAGCGCTCCTGCCAGGGACATAAGCTTTGTCTCCTTAGTGGCTCAGGACCTCTTGACAGAACAGACCCAGATGAAACCGGTCTCCTGGCCCCTTACGCAGCCTAGCCATGGGGTGGGGATTACAGCTCCTGAAACCAGGCCAAATGGTCCCCAACAGCATATAATCACATACAAGGTTTTTTCCATCAATTATGAGCTTCATCTTCTTTCAAATCCCATATCTAGTTAGCACGAACCTCTATACTCACCTTTTTTTTGCCTTTGCTTCTATCTCAGTATCTCAGTAAGAAAGGTTCCTTCCTTATACCAAGATTAGCTTTTCTTTTTCTGCTCTATCATTTTCCAGTTTACCCCTGCTTTTTCTTCTATTCAAAATACCCTTTTCAGCTTCCTCCTTTCTTATTGTTTATAAGCTTGTTCAATTTTCTGCCATCCTAGAAACAAAAGGGGAAAAACCATGAAATCACCTTTGTTCATTTGTCTCAATTTTTTTTTGTTTTTTTAAAAGATTTTATTTATTTATTTTTAGAGAGGGAAAGGGAGGGAGAAAGAAAGGGAGAGAAACATCAATGTGCAGTTGCCTCTCACAGGGCCCTCACTGGGGACTGCACACCCCCCCACCCCACCCACACTGGGAATCAAACCCTTTGATTCGCAGGCCACAACCACTGAGCCATACTGACCAGGGCTCATTTGTCTCGCTTTTATCAAGCTCTTTAGCTCTACTTATCATAGTCTGGCTTCTTAAAAGAGTGTGATTTTTGCTACATCTATTTCATTGTCCCTCATTCAAGGTAATCCTGCTAGGTGTTTACCACCACGCCACTGAGTGAAACTGACGAAAGTGACCAATGACTTCTAAGTTACTGTACTCACAGGCTCTTTTTCAGTTCTTATTATGGCTTCCATTGCATTTTATGCCAGTAAAAATTTGATTGTTGACCGTTTCTCTTTTCCATGACTTCCATGGGACCACACTGAGTCAATTCTCTTTCTTACATGTTTGGAAATTCTCCTTGATATCCATTTTAAGCTTCTTTTTTCTTTCTCCTTGAATATGATATTACCAAGGCTTTCATCCTTTGCCCTTTCTTTTCTTATTCTGTATAGTTTTTCTCTCAATAATCTCATTCATAGCCTTGGCTGTTCAGAGCCAAATCTATATTTATAACAAAAAACTGAACTACATAACTCTCCTGCATTACTTCACACTCAGAACTTAATGTATCTAAAACAGAGTGCATTGTCTTTCCTTCTGAATCATGCTCCTCCTCTGGTATTCTGTATTTTGATGAGTGGCTGTATTCTACTGCCATCATAATCCAAGCTAGAAAGATAAGGACCATTTTTTACTCTTCCCTCTCTTTTATTATCCTCTTCTTTAAAAAAATAGTTGTATTATCCATCTTTTCATCCATATAGTTACTGCTGCTCCATAGTTCATGGCTAGCTTTTGATACTTATTATATTTTCTAATTGATCTCTCTACTTTTTGTCTTTTATAGACTTGTCCACCATAGTGCTCTCAGAAGGATATTTCTGTTTTTTTACTTACTTACCTTCTTAAATCCCATCAAAAGTTCCCATAGCACATATAAGATAATGTCTAAAGAAATTTATCCATTAGGTTTGTATCCATTCAATTGGCTATTTGTGGCAACTTCATGTTTTCATTGTCTTTGTATCTGTTTTTGCTCCTGCCACACTATCCACAGAGGCCATCGCCGATTCTGGCATGGAAATAACTAATAACTGCCTTACTGATCTCATAGGTGTCTCCTTGGCTTCCTGTCTCTAACTCTACCTAATGTGACATTATGATTTTTCCTAAAATCAGAGATACAGTCATTTTTCTAGTTCAAAAACATTTAATGAATGCCTAAAATGTCTGTTTAACTTCTTGAATGCCTAGTCATTTCAAATACAATCTTCTGCATGATACCATTCATGATTCTCCAATTAGAATACCTATTGCCACTGTGATCCTCCATAGTCTTCTCTTGTTATAAACTTATTCTGTTAAATTTGGAGTAATGTGTGAACTTTTGAGAATGTTCCCGTATTGAAGGTAAAGTTTTAGAGTACAGGGATTGTGTTTTACTTATTTTTTTTTTTAAATTCTTTAGATCCTTCACAAAATATGTGCTAACTAAATGTTACTAAAAGAAAACCATTACCCACTGAACCAATTTTTTATGTGAATTAAATGGGATGGTATAGGAAAAAAATACTGTAATGCAAAGCCCACCTTACAAACATTATTATTTATAATTTTTGAATTGCCCAACATTATTTCTAGATGATGCTCTTTATTATGTGAATAAACATGTTCAAATAAGTAAAACAACTTTCCCAGGTTAAAAACATCTTTATGTATTCAAAATGGAAACCCTAGATGTTATTTATATGACACTTTAGGTTGAGATTAAAGCTGTTATCTCAGTACTAATAACTGAGCACCACTGGGTGAGTTGTTTTAACCATTGTTTAAAAATAAATGTGAGAATCATGTATAATGAACATAATATTTTTCACATTTGCTTATAACATTTTAACACTACTATGTATTCAGCAACAGCAGGCCCAGATGAATGATGAACTCCTTAAAGAAGAGAAAATGTGGAAAGAGAAATTCAGACAACATGAGGTATCTATTTGCTGTTTTTCCTCAGTGTAATAATTATTCATTTGAAATAAATTATTATGCCTAAAATGAAAATTTTAAAATAATATTATCTAGGTAGTATAGGATTTAACTTACTAAAGTTTGAAATGTTCATGAATCATTCAAACTTTACTTGAAATAGAATGTCATGATAATGAAAATTAACTGCTTGGTAAGTATGTCTATATAAAACTGTAATTCTACAATTTCTTTTAAAGCTTGAGGAAACATACTATTGTGAGCATTTCACTGTGATTGAAGATTGTAATGAAAAATTACTGCATTTTTTTAATTTCTAAAGATTTTGTTTATTCATTTTTAAAGAGAAGGGGTGGGAGGGAGAAAGAGGGAGAGAAACATCTGTCAGGTGCCTTTCACAGGACCCCACCGGGGAGCAGGCTCTGCAGTCCAGTCATGTGCTGTGCCCAGAAATTGAACCTGTGAACTTTTAGTTTGCAGGCTGGTGCTCAATCTACTGAGCCACACCAGCCAGGGAGAAAACTTGGTGCATTTCTTGAACATAATTAATTGAATGTACTAAATAACCCCTTTGAATTTAAAATGATTTTCTTGATATATTTATTAAATTTTAACTTTTATTTATCACAGTTTTTATATAAAGTTATTTTAAGTAATTCAAGTATCAAGTAGATAAAAACTTCCATAATCCTGCTGTTCAGCTAAACATATACCTTTCTTTGTATTTCTTCAAGTCTTTATTTATATGAACACCCAGAAAAGATAGGTTTCTACTGGCCACATTTTTTTATTGAAATATATTTGACATATAACATTATATAAAGTTTAAGGTGAAAACATGTTGACCGATATAGTTATGTATAATAATATAATTGTCTCTACTGTTCATCTTTAAATAAAAAAATTGGTTAGGCCTGGAAGGAGACAGATCCATATAAATGACCCCCCCCCAAAAAAAAAAAGACCATAGTATCTTACCTGCAGGTAACTCAAATATCAGAATTAGGAGAGACATTAAAAAAGCTGAAACTAGCATGCAATAGCAAAATAGTTGCATAGGTGACATGAAAGAATTAGAATCTATAATGAAATATCAAGTGCACATTTTAGAGTTGAAAAATTCAGTATATAAAGTTAAATTTCAGTGGATATTTGACAGTAGATTTGACACAATGAGAGAGAATTAATGAAATTGAACTGAGATTAATAGAAAATATCTAAATTAAATCACATAGAGGACAAAAATTGAAAAGGCAGAAAAGAACACAAATATGAGGTATATAGTATAAAGATAAAAAATGTGTATAATATTAATCTTGGAAGGAAAAGAGAGAGAAAGAGGAGCAGAAGCAATGGGCTTGAAGACATAATAGTGGAAATGGCTTTAAATTACTTTTAAAAAGTCAATCTGAACATTCAAATATGATTAATGATTTCCAAGTAGAACCTATATAAAGAAAATCACAATTGGAAACTATTGAAATTAAAGACAAAGGGGAAAATAGTCTTGAAAGCAGCCAGAAGAAAAAAGGCACATCACATAAAAAGAGCAAGAGTAAACTAACAGCTGAATTCTTAAGTGAAATGATATAAGGAAGAAGACAAAATAAAAAAAATTAAGTGCTCAGTGCTAATTAATGGTTTTTGATTATCAGTATTTTTTGAATCCTGAGTCTTCCCCTACTCTTTGGATCAGTTTTCATTTCCTATAGTATATAGGACACCAAAACACTTGCTAAGAAACATTTTTGGATGGCAGATTTTCTCAATCTTTGTGCCTTTGAAAATGTTTTTATTTTGCTTTTAAAACTGGATGATTTGTTTCCTTGGGTTTACAGTCCAGATTTATTACCATTTAGTTTTAACAATGTAAAGGTACAACTCCATTGCATATTTTAATTTTGCCTGTTAGGATTTTTTTTACATTTTACATTCATCCACATGTATTTATTGGTCTTCTGTTGTCTTCCAGGCACTTCTCCTCAGTCCTCAAGATACAGTAATGTATCAAATAGAAAATAACCCCTGTCTCCAGGAATGTTACATTTCTTAGGGTTCTGAACTGTTA
Organism: Anoura caudifer; assembly: GCA_004027475.1. NCBI lineage: Eukaryota > Metazoa > Chordata > Mammalia > Chiroptera > Phyllostomidae > Anoura > Anoura caudifer. Next base: position 77,491 of record PVKU01000794.1, on the reverse strand, counting down.
CTACCATTTATACCAATATTGTGTGTGTGTGTGTGTGTGTGTGTGTGTGTGTGTATTATGAGTGTTACCTCAGCTCTTTATGTTATGAACTTTTCTTGATTTAGAAAACATTTTTCTGTTCCCTTCAATTTTTCTTAGTTCTTTACTCTGGAACTTCTAGTAGTCATGTGAGTTTGTGTGTTGATCTTTTTATACCTAAATATCTCTGTCATATATTTCATGTTGTTACTTTGTATGCTGTTTTGGGAAAATACCTAATTTAGAAGTTTTTCTTTAGGCCATCTGCTGTTAAGCCATTCTATTTTGATTTTTAAGTCACTTTTTTATTTGAGCACTTATATTTTTAGTGACTTATTTTTGTTTAAACATGTCTTTTTGTAATTTTTCTTTACTTATTTTTTAGTTTAATAACTATGTTCAGAACATAGAGTTCTGCTTATTAAAATAGTTCCATTGCCTTACATCATTTCTGTTTGTTTTGCTCAAATTTTGCTGAATTTTTTTGATGCATTTACTTTTGTTGAGGATTCTAGTGACAGTGACATTTTCTTACCTAACTCCAAATTGTCTCATTTAATGTAATATATGCATATCAATTTTCTTAACAGTTATGAAAGAATAAGACGTGTGACTAGGCTAATTCCTCATATTTCTTTGATGATGATTTGCATCACCTGCCTGGTATCATGTCTCACAAAAATAATTCCCTGCTTCTGCAGTCCCTGCCCTAGCTCTTGGAGCCTATTTTATCAGAACTTCCATCTGAGAACATTGAAGTCCTTTTCTCCTACACAAATTTTGGCTTGTGGTTTCTCTTGTTTTTTTCTCCGTGTCAATTTGATTTCATATGCTTTCTTTCCTCAAGGAATTCCTCAATTTAATCTGGTTGGCTTAGGATAGCCATGTTAGAGTATCAACTTACTAACTTGATAGAAGCTCCTAAATATTTAAAAAATTAATATGCTTAAAAATAAATGACTTTAGTTTTTCTAAGAAAATGTTATAGTAACTTTATTATTATTTTAGTTTTAGTATTTGCTTTTAATCTCTATTTTAGGTAATATTGTGATAGCATTGCTCATTTAGTTTATGCTAACTACTACTTATCTTTATTTTAGGAGTTTATTAGAAACCTGAATTTACAAATGGAAGAAGAAAGAACAAGATTTAAAGACCTACAGGAAAAAGAAAAAATGCGTTTATTAAAAATGCAGCATAATGCAGCTGTAAAAATTCAAACTCAATATAGAGCATTTGTGGCCTACCAAAAATATGGCCCAACTATAAAAGAACAAATAGAAAATAAGAAAAAAAAAGCACTGGAGTGGAAAGAAAAGGAAGCAAAAATACGACAGATTGAAGGAGAAAAACGAAAAAGATTAGAGGAGGAAAAAAAGGTAGAAGAAGAGATACAAAGACAGAAGAAAGAAGAAAGAAAAAGGAGAGAAAAAGAATATGAGGAAAAAAAGAATATCGTGAGACAAGAAAGAGAGCAACTACTAAACAGAGAAAAATTAAAATTAAAAGAAGATGCAAGAAAACAGCTAATAAGTAGATCATTAAAAAAGGGAGGACATAATACCACACATTTAACTGTTGAAAATATATCAAAGAATAAGAATGAAACAGCCAAAGTGCTAGGGGATGAAAAGTCAAAGAAGTCTCAAGATGTTCCACTTTGGTTAGTTAAAGAATTGAATGAAAGAGAAAATAGAGATAAACAGCTTATACTGAAAGAATCAATACAAGTGCAATTAGAAGAATCTATATCAAACCAAGCAGTTTTGGCAGAATTTAAAATGGAAGAAAAAAATGAAAATGTAGCAAAGCAACAGTGTTCAGAAAAATTGGTCAGGCAAACAAGAAAATATGAAAATACAGACAAAAAAACTGAATTGGAAAACCCAGATGCAAAAGAACATATGGAAGAACACTTTCAGCTGCAAGAATTAATCTGTCCAATAGTCCAAAAGGAAAAAACCATGGATGCTGCTGCAAATGAGAATGTAACACAAGAAGCCCACATAATAATATTAGGGCATAATCAAGAAATTAATGAAGTGAAAAACAAGAAAGTACAGAATTTAATCAAAGATAATCAACACAGTAAGATACAGAAAGTAGAAGAGGACAAGATATCAGAACGGAAGGGAACTTTATCTGAAGAGGATAATATTTCAGTGATTTCAGTGAAACAAGATCTACTACCATTAAAATTAGAAAATTCTGAATATGTAGGGGAAAAAGTAATATTACAAGGAAAAGAAATTGACTTAAAATCTAAAGAAACTGAGGAGAACCCAAAGGGCAATGCTCTCAGTATTGATGTAATTATTAATGCCAGTGAAGCTATGATAAATGTAGAAGGCAAAATAAACAAACAAAATTATGATTCAGGTAGATATACTCACTGTGATGACTTAGGTGTCTATGATACCCAAAACTCCTTGCTTTTTAAACAAGCAAACACTCTAAAGTCTCATGTTAAAGAAATTTCAGAAGAATATCATGAAAGTAGAGCTGAATGTGGAAGTTTTGTGACCTGCTCTGCCCCAGAGCCAGCACTTCTGTCCTCTATTGAAGAAAAAAGGCTAGCCTGGATAAGGTCATTTAAACCCTGGTTGGAAATTTTAGAGCAAAATCAACAAAAGAAGATTGTTAAGAAGAAGAGACCTGTGAAATGTCCAGCCAACACAATGCCCCCCTTGAATACACTAGATATTCTTCAGTGTGGCTCTTGGAATACTTTACAACAGGTATTTGTAATTTTATAATGCATTGTCTTTTTAACCTGCAATTGGTTCTCTAAACGTAACTTTTAAAATCTTGGTAGAATGCATATTTTATATTCATGAATTCTGTCCCTTAATCAGTGATGTTGTTAGTGAAATACTGCCTTCATTTGAAAGGGAATGTGCCTGAAAGATATCAAATTATTATGGGAATCTTCTCCCTCAGTGAATCACTATTAAAAGCTTTGATTTATATCTTTTTTAGGTATGTACATTTATTATTTTTAATTTTTTATTGTATTTTATTAATTATGCTATTACAGTTGTCCCAATTTTTTTCCCATTTACCTCCCCTCCAGCTAGCATCCCCTGCTCCCTCAGGCAATCCTCACACCATTATTCTTATGTCCATTGGTCACACATAGGTTCTTTGACTACTCCAATTCCTATACTGTACTTTACATGTCTATACTGTAACTACCTATTTGTACTTCTTAATCCCCTCACCACTTTACCCATTCCTCTACACACACCTCACATCTAGCAACCATCAGAATGCTCTCTGTGTCTGTGATTCTGTCTCTGTTCTTGTTTGCTTAGTTTGTTTTTTTAGATTCAATTGTTGATAAATATTTAATGGCAATTAAATTGGCAATTTAATTGTTCATACTTTTGATCTTCTTAAATAAGTCCCTTTAATATTTCATATAATGGTTTGTTGATGATGAACTCCTTTAATTTTTTTTCTTGTCCGAGAAGCTTTTTATCTGCCCTTTGATTCTAAATGATAGTTTTGCTGGGTAGAGCAATCTTGGCTGTAGGTCCCTGCTTTTCATGACTTTGATTTCTTGTCAATCCCTTCTAGCCTAATTTCTTTTGAGAAATTAGCTGACAGTCTTATGGGAATGCCCCTGTAGGTAACTAACTTCTCTTGCTGCTTTTAAGATTCTCTCTTTATCTTTAACCTTTGCCATTTTAATTATGATGTGTCTTGGAGTGGGACTCTTTGCATCCATCTTGTTTGGGACTCTGCTTCTTGGACTTGTGTGTCTAGTTCCTTCATTAAATTAGGGAAACTTTTTTTCATTATTTTTTCAAATAGATTTCCAATTTCTTGCTCTTTCTCTTCTCCTTCTGGGACCCCTATGATATGAATGTTGGACCTCTTGAAGTTGTCCCTGCAGCTGCCTACACTATCCTTGTGTTTTTTGGATTCTCTTTTCTTCTTGTTGCTCTGATTGGTGGATTTTTTCTTCTTTATATTCCAAATCATTAATTTGATTCTCAGCTTCATCCATTCTACTGTTGTTTCTGTGTAAATTGTTCTTTATTTCAATTAGTATATCCTTTGTTTCTGACTGGATCTTTTTTATGCTGTTGAGGTCCTCACTAAATTCCTTGAACACCCTTGTAACCAGTGTTTTGAATTCTATGTTTGTTATATTGCTTATCTACATTTTATTTATTTTATTGCTTATCTTTTCTGGAGTTTGATCTGTTCTTTCATTTGAGTTGTGTTTCTTTGTTTCCTCATTTTGGCAGCCTCTCTGTGTCTGTTTCTATGTACTAGATATAGCTGCTATGACTCCGTGTCTTGGTAATGTGGGCTAATATAGTAGAGGTCCTGTAGGGTCTTGTGGCACAGCCTCCTCTATTGCCTAAGCTGAGTACTTGAGGTGAGCTGTTCATGTGGGCTGAGTACAACTTCCTCTTACAGTTGAGCCTTAATTGCTATTGGCAGATCATGGGAAAAATTTACCCGTGCCAGTCAGCTACAAGGATTGGCTGTGACTACTGACCACTGCCATCTGTCCTCTGTGGAGAGCATCAGCTGTTTGGGGGCAGGGAGGTGGTGCTCCACCATGGTCTGTATCTGTTCACTGGGTATGCAGGCCATGGTGTTTCCTGGGCACTGCTAGCCAAGGTCAGCCCCCACCTCTTTTGTGTGGGACCACCATGCCTGAGTTATAAAGCAATCTGAGATGGCTGCTACTTGTGCTGGGCTTGGAGATTCCCAGGTGAAACCAAGCTGTGAATATGGGCTGGTTGCTGCCCATGCCAGGCCTGGGGTCCCTTAGCAAGGAACCCCAAGGGGTATCTTAGCAAGACATAGGGAGGCTGGGGCCTCACCGAGGCTGGCTGTTGCTTACTGAGAGGATTTAGGAAGTTAGGGAGCATGAGCCAAGACCAGACATTTATATGGGAAAGCAGCTTGGGTGGGCATGTAAGTTGGGTATTATGGAGTCTCTGGGGATCTCCAGGGAGAAGCAAACAGTATTAGCCAGGTTGATGGAGTCTCAGATATGGCACCAGCCAGCCAACTCTATGGTTCTGGGTGGGTAGGGTTCAGAAAAGGGACACTAGCCTCTGCCTACCTTTCTATCTATGAGAAAGCTGTTCCCCAGTTCCTGTCTGATGTCAGACACTTCACTTCCTCCCTGTATGCCACTGGTGCCTTTCAAACAGCTTATCCTGGTGCTGGAGCTCAGAGGGACTATGTCCAATTAAGTCTATGTGTGAGTTCTTTAAGAAGAACTGCTTGGGAATCCAGAAGTTTCTTCCACAACACTGGCTGTTTTTTGCAGCCAGAAATTACGGGGGCTTATTTTTCTGGCACTGAAAACCTGTGCTGGGGGGCCCAGTCTGGGGCTGCGACTCCTCTTTCTTGAGATACGCATCCTGAATTTTTACCCCCCACATGTGGGTGTGGGACTAGTCCATTCCATGTCTCCACCACTCCAGCACTCTGGATGGATGTGGTTTCTCTAATTCCATAGTTGTCACCTTCCATTTAATTTGATTTCTGAAGGTTGTGAGTGATGGTTGTTCTATGTTTTGGTTGTAATTTTGATGTGGTTGTGCAAGGAGTCATGCCCTATTTACCTATGTCACCATTTTGACCAGAAGCTTATTTGTATTTAAAGCCTGTGTTTAAGAGCCTATGGTTGCTATTAAGCGTCTAAGAATGGAGGCTTCTGGGAATGGAGGGTTGAATTAAAATAGGAAATTCTCAACTGATATCAAGTGAGGAGTTTGCTTTAGTCTTTTTTTAAATTACTGTTATTTTATTGCAGTTGTCCCAAATTTTCCATCTTTGCCCTCCTAAGCCAAGCCTACCTCGCTCCCGCAGCCAGTCCCCACACCATTGTCCATGTCCATGGTTCATTGATACGTGTTCTTTGTCTAGTCCTTTCCCCTTCTTTCCACCATTTCTTCCTCTCCCCTCCCCTCTAGTCACTGTCAGTCTGTTCCATGTTTCCATATCTTTGGTTTTATTTTGCTCATTAGTTTATTTTGTTCATTAGATTCCTCTTATAAGTGAGATCATATGGTGTTGCCTTTCACCAACTGGCTTATTTCACTTAACATAATGCTCTCCAGTTCCATCCACGCTGTTGTAAAAGGTAGATGTTCCTTTTTCCTTTCTGCTGCCTACTATTCCGTTGTGTAAATGTACACAGTTTTTTGTTCCACTCATCTACTGATAGGCACTTCAGCTGCTTCCAGCACTTGGATATTATAAATAGCACTGCTATGAACATTGGGGTGCATAAGTTCTTTTAATTGGCGTTTCAAGGTTCTTAGGGTATATTCCCAGCAGTGAAATCGGTGGTCAGTGGCAGTTTCATTTTCAACTTTTTGAGGAAATTCCATACTGTTTTCCACAGTGGCTGCACCAGTCTGCATTCCCACCAACAGTGCACTGGGGTTCTCTTTTCTCTACAGCCTTGCCAGCACTTGTTGTTTGTTAATTAATGATAGGCATTCTGAAAGGTGTAAGGTGATATCTCATTGTGGTTTTAATTTGCATTTTTCTGATGTCTAGTGATGTTGGACATCTTTTCATATGTCTATGTACCCTTTCTATGTCCTCCTTGGAGAAATGTCTGTTCAGGTCCTTTGCCCATTTTTTAATTGGATTTTCTTCCTGGTGTTCAGTTGTATGAGTTCTTTCTGTATTTTGGAGGTTAAATCCTTGTCTGATGTATCATTGGCAAATATGTTCCCCCCTACAGCTGGTTCTCTTTTTGTTTTGATGATGGTTTCTTTAGCCATGCAGAAGGTTTTTAATTTGATGTCATCCCATTTGTTTATTTTTTCCTTTATTTTTCTTGCCCTAGGAGATATATCAGAAAAATATTGCAATGTGGGATATCTGACATTTCACTGCCTATGTTCTGCTAGGACTTTTATGGTATCAAGACTTTCATTTAAGTCTTATCTATTTTGAGTTTATTGTTTGTGCTATAAGTTGGTGGCTTAGTTTCTTTCTTTCTTTCTTTCTTTCTTTTTTTTTCTGCGTGTACCTTTCCAGTTCTCCCACCACCATTTATTGAAGAGACTATTTTACCCCATTGTATGCTCATGCCCCCTTTGTCAAATATTTATTGACCATAGATAGATACTTGGGATTATTTCTGGGCTCTCTATTCTGTTCCATTGACCTATGTGTCTATTCTTATACCAGTACCAGACTGGTTTGATTACAGTGGCCTTGTAGTACAGTTTGATATCAAGTATTACAATCCCTCTAAGCCACAGGTGGCAAACACAAGGCCCGTGGGCTGAATCCAGCCCTCCACCTTGTTTTCCCTGGCCTGGCACCTTGTTTTTACCCAGCAGCAGCCCTGAGCTCCTTGCCCCTGGCTAAGGAGTAGGTACATTTATACAGTTCTAAAGTTACATTCAGCCCTTTGAAGGGAACCACGAGTCTGATGTGGCCCTCAATGAAAATGAGTTTGACACACCTGCTCTAAGTTTATTCTTCTTTCTCAAGATTGCTGAGGCTATTTGAAGTCTCTTTTGGTTCCATATCAATTTTTGGAGTATATGTTCTTGATTTGTGAAATATATCATTGGTATTTTAATAGAAATTGCATTGAGTATATGGATTTATTTAGGTAATATGGACATTTTGATAATGTTAATTCTTCCAAGCTATGAACATGGTATATGCTTCCATTTACTTGTACCTTCCTCAGTTTCTTTCTTCGGTTTTCTATAGTTTTCTGAGTACAGGTCTTTTACCTCTTTGGTTAAATTTATTTCTAGGTACTTTATTTTTCCTGTTGCTATAATAAATGGGATTTTTCTCCCTAGTTTCTTTTTCTGATAGTTCATTGTTGGTGTACAAATATGCCATTGATTTCTGAATATTGACTGTGTATCCTTCTACTTTGCCAAATTCACTTATTAGGTAGAGTAGTTTTTTGGTGGCGACTATAGGATTTTCTATGTACACTATTATGTTGTCTGCAAATAATGACAGTTTTTTTTAAAAAGGAACTAGGAAACCAGGAGGTGTTAGTTTGGCTTTTCATTTTTTTTAAAGACTGTGCTTATTTTTAGAGAGAGGAGAAGGGAGGGAGTCAGAGAGGGAGAGAAACATTGATTGATTGCTTCTTGCATGCCCCCAGCTGGGGATGTGGCCCTCAACCCAAGCACATGCCCTGACTGGGAATTGAACCGGTGACCTTTTCATTTGCAGGCTAGCACTCAATCCACTGAGCCATACCAGCCAGGACAAATAATAACAGTTTTAATTCTTCCTTTCCAGTGGATGACTTTTATTCATTTTTCTTGTTTGATCACTGTGTCTAGAACATCCAGAACTATGTTGAATAAGAGTTGTGAAAGCAGACATCCCTTGTCTTGTTCCTGATCTTAAGCGAAAAGCTTTTAGTTTTTGCCTGTTGAGTATAATGTTGGCTGTAGGTTTCTTGTATATGGCTTTTGTTATGTTGAGATATTCTCCCTCACTTCCCACTTAGCTGATTGTTTTTATCATAAATGGGTGCTGTACCTTATCAAATGCTTTTTCAGCATCTATTGATATGATCATATGGTTTTTGTCTTTCACTTTCTTTATGTGATGTATTACATTTACTGATTTGTGAATACTGTGCCATCCTTGCATCCCTGGGATGAATCCCACTTGATCGTGGTGTATGATCTTTCTCATGTATTGTTGGATGCGGTTTGCCAATATTTTGTTGAGGATATTAGCATGTACGTTCATCAGAGAGATTGACTGCAATTTTCTTTTTTTGTTGTGTTTTTACCTGTTTTGGGAAATAGGATAATACTGGCCTCATAAAAGGGGTTTGGGAATCTTCCATTTTCCTGAATTTTTGTAATAGTTTGAGAATGATAGGACTTACTTCTTTAAATGTTTAGTAAAATTTGGCTGTGAAGCGAATTCCAGGGCTTTTGTATACTGGGATTTTTTTGATTACTGATTCAATTTCACTAGATGTTGTCAGTCTCTTCAGACTTTCTGCTTCTTGATTCAGTTTTGAAAGGTTGTATGTTTCCAGAAATTTATCCATTTTGCCCAGGATGTCAAATTTCTTGGCATATAGTTGTCCATAGTAATTTCTTAAGATCCTTTGTATTCCTGTAGTATCAATTGTAACCTCTCCTCTTTCATTTCTGATTTTATTTATTTGGTTCTCCCTTTTTTTTTTCTTGATGAGTCAGGTTAAAGATTTGTCAATTTTGTTTATCTTTTCAAAGAATTAGCTCCTGGATTTATTGATCCTTTGCATTATTTTTTTAGTCTCTGTGTAATTTAATTCTGCTCTGATCTTGATTATTTCCTTCCTTCTACTCACTCTGAGCTTTGTTTGTTGTTGTTCCTCTAGTTCTTGCAGATGTTAGGTTAGAATGTTTGTTTGAGATTCTTTTTATCTTTGGGTAGGCCTGTATTGCTCTGAACTTCCCTCTGAATTTGCTTTAGTCTTGAGCCACAGAACCACCTAGTGGCTTTTTTGGGAATGAAATTGATTTTACTGTACTTGACAAGTGCTGTGAAAACAGGACTAACAGCAATAGAAGCCTCTAGTATTTCTTTAGAAACATAATTATTTGGTAATGTAAACTTAGTGGATATGTGCATGAACTTTAAAACAGCTGTCACCAAATGCTACTAATTTTCTATGTTTATGGAGCCCATAGTTTCAGTGAAAATTAAGACAGAAACCTAACCAGTGTGTAGAAAAACAGAGAAGACTATTTCAAATAGTGGAATATCAAAAAGTACTTAATGATTTAAAAACACGTACTTGACTAGGGTCTTAAACTCAAATGTATTTAATAAATTTTTTTCAGTTTCTTCATATAGGCAGATGCCTATGAAACATTCAATTGTTACATATGTATCATTTTATTGGTCAGTATTTACTGTTGGAACAAAGGGACAGATACAAAACCTGGTCTTTGCCCTTAGGGAGCTTACTGTAGTAGAGAAAAAGGTATTAAATAAATATACAGATAAACATAGATCTTGATAATTACTGTAAATAAGATTTCAGGGTATTCTGTGAGAAAATAAGTGTGGTTTAAAGATATCTCTGGGATGTGAAAGAACAGTGTAAAGAACAAGCACTACTTTGAAGTGTCCTCTCTTTCCTAAGTACTGTATTTGCCATATCCATCAGATCTATAGAGGTACACATACAATCTTTCTGAGTTCTTCTGTTTTTCATCTTTGTCTACGTTATCTTGGGAACCGTTCTTTTTCTACGTTCCGAAAAATGTGGCTGCAGGCTCTCTTAAGTAATGACATAGCTACTAATTATTTTATTTAAACTAATTTTTCTAGTGAATATCTGTTTGGGGTAAGCATGAGTGACAGCTTCACATCTACAGTGTAGTTGTTTCAAAAGTACAACTGAAGTTAGGGTGGCAGTGGTGTGTCCCTTTGTCGTGGGTCTCTTCTGTCCAAAGAGAAGAGCACTGAGTAGGTTAAAATGTGCGAACCTCTGTCTCCTTGCTGTTTCTTCTCCTGCCCACTCAGTTTCTTTTGTGGAACTCTTGTTAATTTATATAAAGTGAGAATTAACCCTTCCTTTTACTTCTTAGAGCATAACCTCCCAAACTGTGATGTATATGCAGGTCACCTGGGGGTTGATCCGGATTTCTTGGCGATCAGCCCCAGTGCTCTGCATTTTCTCAGAGACCCTGGGTGATGCTGGTGGTGCTGGCCCATTGAATAACTGGAGTAGGAGTGTTGTACAGTGTTCTGTAATTCTGACCACTACTCTAAGCAGCTATTTCAAACATTTAACTTTTCTTTGAAGCCTCAAAATGTATACAGCAGAGATAAAAATATATGTGAATGTGCAATATAAATATTGAAGTGTTGTAAAATATCATCTTGCAATGACTCTGGCAGCTTATCATGGTGTCTTCGTTCACCACTGTGGCTGACCTATGACTCACTTTATCACTTTGATATTCTAATCTCTTAGCTTTACATCTTTGTTCTTATCTTGATGAACCATTGCCATAAATGAAAGGTCCTTCTGGAGAGAACGTTTAGAAAAGTTTACTCTTCTTGAATTTCACCCAGTAATGAATTCACTTTGCTTATATAATCTCTCACTTGGAGCCTTTAGGACACGCATCAGTTTCCTATCCATACTTATTTACGTATTGCCAGGTGAATAGTGATTTTGATTGATTGACTGGGATGGATGAATAGGAGGATGGATATGTGGATGGATAAATAAATCTAGGTAAATGTTCATCGTATCTCCATATCATTACTAGCTTCACAGTTTTGATGAAGTGTATTGATTAAAAAAAAGAAATTAATATAAATTATTTGAGTGTAATTTATTTAATAAAGTACTAACAAGCCCTGTATCAAGTAAGATCTGGGCTCTAATTTTATCTTTGCTGTTTACTGACTGTGTTACCTTGTGTAAGGTTCTTGAGCCTCTGTTTTGTCTTCTGTGAACTGGGAAGAGCAGCACCTACTTCATGGGATTGTTCAGTTTAAAATACAATATATGAAGAATACAGTCTAGGGCTCCTAATATAGAGCATAGTCATTGTCAAACATGGATCTCAAGTATCTGAAAAAAAAGGCAATTGGAGTTTTAAAGATGCTTAATAACATATTTCACGAAAGAAGTTCTTAGACTGAAAATTCTGAAATATCTGCTTTATGCAATATCATAAAAGGATATGACTGAAGATCAGTGATTATTGACAGCTCATATATTTTAATTTTTCCTAGTTTTCCTTCCTTGTTTCCTTGTTTCCTTCCTTCCTTCCTTCCTTCCTTCCTTCCTTCCTTCCTTCCTTCCTTCCTTCCTCTTTCTTTGCTTCTTATGATAATTTTCTTTAAATAGCACCACAAAAAAAGGTACTAAGCTTCAGGATTTTTTTGATATGATTTTGTAACATGGCACAAATTATAACCACTTAGTTGCTGATTAGCCTTTAGACCACAATGTCACACCTCCCTTATACAAGACAAATTATAATAAACTGGACTTACCTGAAGTTAGATTCTCTTTCATTTAATCCACTAATCATATCTTGCATTCAGTCTCTGCATCTGTTTTTTTAAAATGATATTATTTCTTTAGGTTCAACAGATTTGAAATGTACTGAACAGGTGTTCTGCAAAAAGCAAAACACAGTCATTGTTTTCATTTTTTTTGTAGTTGCAGTTTACCATAGATGATTGACGCTCCTTGGATTGAACTCAAGAATAATTGAGAATGAACTTCCATTCATACACACACACACACACAATGACATTTTATGAAGCAACAATGGCATCTATCTAAGTATATCCCATATATGTGTCACATATATGTGCACATATATGGCACACACAGCACACATGTATATTTGCTTCAGAAAATGTTTTATGTATATGTGGTTGCATATATGAGAGTTCACATTCGTGCCACACATGACATACACATGCCATATGTGGCACATATATGTTTTATGTGCCACAAGCTGTCAAGGATGTTTGAGAAAATAGAGATGATTAAGTGGAGAACTGTATGATTTTTTGTTAAAATAAAAATAAATGAGTCATGGATTCTATAGGGGAACAGTACATTTTCAAGTCATGAAAAATATTAGTTTTTCAAACACTTTATTACCCTTTATAAGAGAAATAAGCTATGCATGTTGAATGTTGTAAATATATATTTACTTTGCCACAGGAATAGTGCAGTTTGTTCTTTCATTTATTTAGGAAACATTTTGTGAGCATTCGCTGGGCCTCCAGTTGCTCTTTTTCAGGCTGACCGCAAAATAAAGTGATGAACATCTATGAGAACTAATTCTATATTTTTACTTTTTGGAGCATAAAGCCACTTCATTTATTTGATTCTTGACATGCAGTTATCAATAAATAATCTGAGACATTATGTTGATCTCATTTGTGTGGATAAATGTAGAATGGAGTAGTGAATAAATTGCTGTATCACCAGGACATTTTTTAAATTTTCGGATAAAAGGAAGAAGGGAATATTACGAACCGCCACATATGCAAAAGTAGATACCACGAGCAGGGGCCCGGCAGCAGCTGCCTCCTGTGCTGCAACCCCCACGTCAAATAACTGGGACTTACTTGTGTTTATATGTTGAACTGTAAGTAACATATTATTAAATCAAGCAGAGTAGTATAAATTATAAAGCAGAGTAGCATTTGTTACTATAAAGTTGCAGTTGTAGAGTTTTCAGTTTTTAACTGCTCAATTCTAAACACTATTTAGAATTTCCAGTGATGGAATTTCTAGTATTTCCTGGTGGACAAATTAAATGGACCTTACACAGCAGGTATCTTGTCACAAATGGATGAATAATTTTCCTTGTAAAATTATAAAAATATTTGTTTCGAGTTGTTGCAGATTTATTCTTCAATTACAGTTGACATGCAATATCACATTAATTTCAGGTGTACAACATAGTGCTTAGACATTTATTTACTTTACAAAAATGATTACCTCAATAAATCTAGTTCCCATCTGATGCTATACACAGTTACTACAATACTATTGGTTATAGTCCTTATGCTGTACTCTATATCCCTGTGACTATTTTAGTAACTGTCAATTTGTACTTAATACCTTTCACCTTTTCCACCCATCCCCCAACTCCTTCCCATCCGGCCACTACCAGTTTGTTCTCTGTATTTGTGAGTGTGTTTTTGTTTTGTTTGTTAGTTTATTTTGTTTTTTAGATTCCTCAAGTGAAATTATATGGTATCTGTCTTTCTTTATCTGATTTACCACTTATTTTGGTCATCTTTGTTACTTTCATGATAGAATTCTCATCTACGATCGCCTTTCCTTTTGCCTAAAATGTATGCCATAGGCTCCTACATAGTCTCTTACTTTTGTTTCAGTGAGAATGGATGTGTTTTACCCTCATTCTTGAAAAAATATGTTCACTAAAACTGATGTTTAGATTATGAATAATTGAGAAATGCCTGAAATAATTATGAAACTAAAAACTTTTATTCACCAAGTTTTTAAAATACTGATTGTTTGTTGCTTTTGCTGCTTGATCAAGGAGTAAGCAATCACTTCTTTATGTCTTCATGAATATATATGGCCTTCCCATTCACTCATGTAAATGTGTAAATTAAAAACTTTTAGTTTAATATCTTGCACAGGAAATCTCAATATGAAGAACTTACTGAACTTAAAAGTTTTATATGTTTTCCAGATTTTTCTGAAGCAACAGTACTTTCAATTTCAGTTGAACAATTTTTGAATTTCTATTTTGAGTATGATACATGCTAGACTCATAAAGCTAGTAATTTTTAAACTGTTATTCGTATATGGGAAACCTGTCCTTAGTGCTTTTGATGTGGTGTTATGAAAATATTCTTACTATAAAGTGATTTATATAGTTACTTCAGTGTATAGACTCACTTATAGTGAAAAACCAACACAGTACATTATTCCTCTGCCCTTTAACTTAGATGAGAACTCTTGTTTAGTGAGTGAAGTACATTTCCATAATCCAAAAATATTTCTGACATATTCTTGTGGTACAAGAATTGTAGTCCATAATATAACATGCCATAAAGTTGAACACGTTCTTTGATATTGAGTTTTCTTTAGTTCAAAAGACAAACTATAAGAAAGTTTCTTAAGAAAAAAGCTTTATGAGGTAATGAGTCTATAGTAATATCTCAATAATAGGAAATATTGTAAATGTATGGTCTTCAAATGTTTGAAAAACAGATAAAATTATTCATGATTTGTTTTACCACAGATACTATATGCTTGGTTATATTGCAATGCATTATTCAGCAGTAGGTAATGATTTATACCGTTATAATGTAGGAGACCTGTAATAGAATGTTGCTTGTATTCTGTGGTTCAGGTCCCAGGTCTCAACTCCTGGCATCAGACTCAGACTTGAAGCACAGAATCATCTCATCTGTATCAGGCGCAGGTGGAGATGATCTGCTCAGATAGAGCTCTCTGAACTCAGAGGTTGTTACTGTTGAATAATGTTATGCATTCTAATTTTCTTGAATTCTCTAGGTTACAAGAGTAACATTTCAAGATTTGCCGGGTTGTAATCCTTCCACACTGGCAGAGTGTACAAATCTTCAGTTTCTGTCTCTTCGGTGCTGTGGATTAACTTCTTTGCACAGCCTGAATAACTGCAAAAAACTGAAGTACATTGATGTACAGGTATGTCTTCTGTTCTCATTATTTATCTTGTAATAAAATATAAATGGATTTATCTTCACATTTCATAAAAGATTATTTTTAAAAAATTTACTAAAGCAGCATGTAACTTATGTTGTAAAGAGATTAAGGGCCAGTGTTTCCGAGAACTGTAGAGGGAAAACGATTAAGTAGTATGACCTGGATGTTACTTATCTCTATTTACAGATAATTATTCTTGTTAGCTTTTGTTATGTAACAAATGAGCACATTAGTTAGTAAATTAAAACAATATCCCTTTTATTTGTCCATGGTTCCGGGGTCCATGAATCAAGGCCAGGATTGTCTGGGCATTTCTTCTTCTTTTTGTTTTTACTGAGTCTCTTATATAATTTGCAATTTGAGCTGGAATGTCTAAAATACCTTCTCTCTATGATTGGTACCTTGGGAAGTTATCAATTCTTTAATAAAGACTCGGTTTTGCTCCATAATAATGGCTTTCTGTGACTCTTGATTCTGCCCACTGGACTTTTGACTCCATCTTCAAGGCATACTTCTTTGTCTCCAAGAAGTGCCCTCTTCAGCAGCTGAGCATTTTTCCCAACCAGTTTCTTTCCCATAGAAGGTGTGGGATGGGGCACCTAAAGGCTTCTTTTAGTTTTGAATTATATTCTTTTCAGTTCAAACTGGTGGTGCTTTCACCAATATGATTTTCTTTTGAAACACTGTGGGCTTTCTATGCTTCTTATTAAGTTCACTTCACTAGACAAGGCTACACTCATAAATATTTTTGACTGGGATGTTGTGGACTATATACCCTTAAGATTCTTAAAAGTCCATTTATCTTTCTGAGGTCTTAAAAAAATCTGATTGCTGTTATGTACTTGATATATGATCTTGAAATTGAGGACAATGCACAAGGTCTGTCTAGAAGGTATCCAGCCACTGAAGAAGGTACAAGATACAAGAAATATTGTATACAGGACAATGGTGCCTCAGTCTCCTTCAAAGAAGGCACCTTGGGACCTCATGCAGCTATCTCAAATGCCATCAGCTACCCTGTCATATTTTTCTGAATCTCATTGACAGTCTCAAATCTCTTCCCTTTCAAAGGTGATTTTAGTTTTTGGAAAAGCCAGAAGTTGCAGGGTGCCAAATGTGAACTGTAGGGGAGCTGAGTCACCTGGGTGATTTGATGTTTTGCAAAAAAAAAAAAAAGAAAACTGCACTAGATGTGATGCATGAGTGGGTACATTGTCATGACATGGCTGCCCATCAGTTGCCCATAGCTGTGGCCTTCTGAATCATCTGAATCATTTCCATGGAGGAATGTTTAAGCTTAATGCAAGATTTGATGCAGGTTTGTTGCTCAGTTCACTCAGCAGACAGTCACACAGTACACATGTGCTTGCTCAACTGCATCCACTGCCCCTACTGCATCTACTACCCCCAGTGAAGTCGTCATTGTTTGCACATGTGCATCCCAGTCCACTCTCCTTGGCTGCCAGGTTACACTGGTGTCATGCAAACCATTCTTGTTATATTAACAATGGTTGGACTTTTTCTGGACAGACCTTGTATAGGTATTGCAAAGATGTATTTGTGTAGTGAAAGTACAAATCTGTACCTGAGGTATATACTTAATTCACGATCTTAGTGTTCTTGGGAGAGGAAGGAACTGAGGAGAAGTGAGAGACTTCAGCTTTTTCAGTGTTTGGTTTCTTTTAAATTACGGTTTTATATAGGAACTATGACCAAATGTTAACTCTTGTTCATTTAGGTTGAAATATTTATATGATCCTCTGTATTTTCTATATTTTAAAAGATTATTAATAAATACAAAGTCAATCATTTATTAGATTACTTAATGTATTTTATCTAGATAGTATAATATTCTACATGGTTATCTTAAAAGTTAGAATTTTTAATATTCATTGGGAGATTATATCTCATCCTCTTTTTGCAAACTTTAATTTTTTTAAATAAGACTATGAATTAAAATCAATTACATTTGTTCTTTGTTTTAGGAAAATAAGATTGAGACTATCAACTGTGAAAATTTGGAAAATCTCTGCATTCTTCTTCTTAATAAAAATCAACTGACTTCTTTGCATGGTTTGGATGGCTGCACTAATATCCAAAATCTGGAACTTTCACATAATAAAATCACTCGAATTGGTGAGAACAATGAAATTTAAATATAGAGACATTTATTTCTCATGATTATATTTTGTTTGATTTATTTCTTTTAAATAATAGGCCAACATCCATAATTTATTTTATCTATGCCATACCTATTTACCTTTTTATTCTTATTTATTAAGGAAATGAAATAATTTTAAATCTATGTATAAAAAGAATATGCTCACTGACAAATGGGTAGTTGCTAGTAGCTTCTGCTACTAGCTGTGTATTCATCTCCCTATTCCTTTTCTTATAACCAGTAGTGGTCTAAGTTCTGCTGGGGAATATAATATGCTAGTTTGGTGTCCTCATAGTTTTATGAATTCTGTGCTTTCTGGTGGGAACTGTCATAACTCCTCCCTGGTAAACCTTCCATCACTACTTTGCTTGCCTACATACATTACTCTACTCACTTTTTCTTTAGCTAAGGCTACTAATACCACCTAGAAGAAATAATTCATCTTCTTAATCTTCTCCATCTCTCCGTTTGTATATCTGTATACATGTGTATCTATATCTGTTTCCATGTTCATACTTTATAATCCATATACGTCAGCAAGAGAACTGTTTTTTTGTTTGTTTGTTTGTTTATTTGTTTAAGGCCAGTATTTCTATTTTTATAAATATACCTGTATTCTCCTCTGGTACTTCACTCCATCGTTTTATCTCCTGTCTTAGTCAAGTTTTCCTGTTGCCATTCACTTCTACCATCACCTCATTTCTCTTACACTTTGCTGTCAAGTTTTGTGAGTGTTCTGTTCTTGTTCTCACTTGTTTACTACTCAACTTCTCTTTTCTACCAACTGAAATTCAACTTACTTCTATACTGTTTCCAGTATGATAATTCTAAAATAGAAATATATTTTTTACTACCTGGCTTAAACTTCTCTGTTATTTTTTTATTATTTAACTTGTGAAATTCTCAAGGGACTTGGTAGGGGCTTAAATAATGATTAATGAATAATCAAGGATTATCAAAAATCAGGAACTAGATCAAAACTTTACTCTGGTACAATGCTAGAGACTTAAAGTTCCGGACCCACCAAAAGCACTGTCCTTCCACCTGCTCTGTCCTGTAGTCATTAGGAAAGTGATATGGACCGAAATGTCAGGTAGTGGTATGGGAGTAGATGGGGAGAAAAAGTAGGCCAATGTTCTCTGCTAAGGCTTGGTTCTACTTAGGCCTCCTTGATATTAGTTTTGTTTGTTTGGCTATGGTTTTTTTCCCATTATTTAATGTTGAAAATTTAAAACATTTACAAAATAAATACATGAAGATTCACATAATCATATTCAACATTTGCTTCATTGTTTCATTTTTTGTTTTTATCTTTTCTTTCTTAAAGCAAGTCCCAAAATTATATGATTTCACTCTTTCATGCTTTAGGAGATGGCTTGTGATAATATGGTTCATTCTTACAATGCATTGTGACATCTATTATAATTAATGGTGATACCTCATATCAACTGAAAATCCATAATCCCATTTTCTCATTTTTTCAAAATTATGAGTTGATTTGAAAAATAATACAACTTACATATTACCACATATTATAATTACATAGCCTTTGAAGTCTCTTAAATCTGCAGCAAAATCCTCCCACTTTTTCAACCCATGCCATGGATTTGTTGCAGAATTTATGTTAATTGGCCTATGCAATGTCCCACATTCTGGATTTGTCCATTTACTTCTCTTAAGTGCCATTGCAATTGTTTTCTAATCCCTGCATTCACTGTAAATGGAACTTACATCAACGGGCTTGATTAGATTCAAATTCAGTCATTTCAGCAGGACTTTTTCACAGGTGGTACTCTGTGTATCACACGAAGGGTACTCTGTGTTACACTAGGAGTCATATAGTGTTTGTTTGCTTTTGGTGATGCTACAATTGACATTGGGTACAGCTAGTAAGAGCCTAAACCCTCCATTATAAAGACCTCCACCAAGCTTTAGATATTATTTTTATCCATTGATTAATGTGGCCTGAATCAATTAATGCAATGGGAATGCAAAAAGTAAGTTTTCTAATTTGATCATTCCTTCCATAATTTCTTCACTGTTATTGACATAAATACTTAAGTCTATAAATTTTCCTCTGAGTACTGCTTAGTCCATAACTTATGATATATAGATATTTTCATCAGTTCTATAATTTTATGGTATATTTTATATTACAGCTAAGATTTTACATTTCTGTATGGAAAGGGCATTTTTGATGTTGTTATTCTTTCTAGTTTTATTGCATTATATTCAGAAAATGATTTTATGCCATTTCTGCTTTTTGGAATTTACTGTGATTTTCTAATAAGTGGTCAATTTTCAGGAATATTTAATGTGTAGTTGAAAAGCAGGCTATTTATTTTTATTTCAATACAGAGTTTATATTTCCATCTGTAAGATCTACCTTAGTGATCACTTGTTTTAGGTATTTTATATTTACTTGATCTTTATATTTACTGTGATTTACTGTGATTTTCTAATAAGTGGTCAATTTTCAGGAATATTTAATATGTAGTTGAAAAGTAGGCTATTTATTTTTATTTCAATACAGAGTTTATATTTCCTTCTGTAAGATCTACCTTAGTGATCACCTGTTTTAGGTATTTTATATTTACTTGATGAGGAAGTTGAGCTAGTTTAAATTAGTCTTTTCGTGTATTCTTTCTTTGGTTTCTGCTTAATGAATATTGCTCCATACTGTTTCACAGATAACTATGGTATCTTCATTGTGAATTTTAGCCTATAAAATTATGTTTTCTTTTTGGTCTCTTTAATGCTTTCAGGACTAGATACTGTCTTGTCTGACATAGTTTCTTTTTGTTTGTATTTGCCATTTTGGCCATTTAAAAAACAATTTTCTTTAATCTTTCTGAATCATTTTGTTTTAGGTATATACTTGTATGCAGCATAGTTTGATCCAAGCATAAATGTTTTCCCCTCACATAGACTATGGCCATTTGCATTTATTAACTCAACTTACATAATTGGTCTCGGTAGTGTCATTGCATTCAAGATAGCACTCTTTCTTTCTGGTGGGAGGCCTGTTGACAATGCGTGGCTTCTTCCCTGACTAGAGCACCTTCATTTCTTACTTACGCATTTACTTTCTCTTGGATTCCCTCTGTATGAGTGTGGATTCAGCCTAGATCCTTTTGGCCATGGATACTTAATTGCCTCACTTAGGAAAAAATTCACCTTATATTTCTTTATTTTCCATTTACACTGGAAGGATAGTTTGTATTTTTAATTTTTAATTTTTTTGCTGGTTATGAAATTCTAGAGGAGGTATAGGGAGAGTTGGATTTAGGCAGTCACAATCATCTCCCATTTTTTTTAACTATGAGGAAAATATAGTTGTTCACACAAAGCAAGCTTTTATTTTGCAAACATTTCAAGGAACACTTGAAAATAGTGTAATGTATAATACACTTCAATCTGTTTATTTGCCTGTGTTTCCTGCTTTAGGGCTACTCATGACTTATCCCATCTGGAAATACTGATACTTCTGATACAATATTTGTATTTTAAATTGTTAATTTATATACATAGAAATAATTTTGTTGTTGTTGGAATGTAGGCAAATGCATTGAGATGTATGTTACTGTATTGGCACACAGTGAAGCAAACTTTAAAAAAATTAAAAGGCTGTTTGTAAGAAGAAATGCTTGAACTCTCATTCACTTCATTTTCATTGCCAGCAGTCTGTATGGGATTTTTTGTAGCCAGTGGATTTCCTGGATAGGATATCTGCAAGATTTATGTGAAAACTGCCATCGTATTAATTGATGTACCTGAGGTATCTCTATGTAGTAGTACAGAGCTAACAAGGTAAAAGACATCTTTGCTGTCTGTTGGGTACAGTGAAAACACTGTATTTATTGAGTGTGAGTAGAGTATACATGAGAAAGTAGATTTTCTGAAAACCAGTTGGAGTCTGTTTTTCATCTTCAGAAACTGCTTACCATGATTCTGGTTGAGCTGAGTGAAAAGCATAGATTTTGTCTTTCAGTGATAAATTGATGCTGAAAACTCTCATGAAGGGGCACAAAGGTAGATTTGTATTTATAAATTAATAAGTTACTATTCTGTGCTATATTTCTTATGTAGGTGAAATAAAATTGGAAGCAATGCCAGGTATTTTATATTTGTAGTTTCAAGTTTAATTTGTTTCTAATTCTTACCAAGCTATAGTTCTTGCAATAGTTAATATGTAAAGTTAGTGCTGATTATTTTTTATTAGAAAACATCAGTGCACATTTTATTTGACCTTTGCATTTAAATAAACAGAATAACTACTGTGTAAGTTTAAGAGAATTTAGTGGAAATTACTCATGCTGAATATTTTCCATTCTAATTAAACTGTTTAATTGTAGAAACAGAAACACAATATGAAATATACTTTTTAAAGGTAATTTAAAATTTAATTCTATGAATAAAAATTACAAAGTTAATATACTTTTGTTATTGCCTTTAATATTTAAACTTATATGCTGTGGGTATGGAGAGAGATAGTTTTACTTATTAGTAATCATAACTAAAATATAAATTTAAATGCTATTTCTAAAGTATATATTGAGGTATAAATTATTCTCTGGCAAAATGTAGTGAAAAATACGCTATTATATTGGAGCTTATTGGGCCATATAAATTTTGTAGTAATTAAAAAATACTGTGTACATTTGTATATAATTTTCTATGATTGGTTATATATTGGTAGCAAGTTTTTTATTATAGCATATTTTGAATGTACAAAGTAATTGCTCTAAGTTTATTAAGTTCATTAGGTTTATGATTTTAAAGATGGATTTCTTTTAATCAGACAAGAGGTTTTATTATACTTTTTGCTTAATATAAAATATTTTATGACCTTTCTTTGAGTTACGTGACTGTCTTTTATAATTCAGTTAAATTGGGTGAATTGCTGTTTAAGTGTTAAGGTTTTTTATGTTATTATTATATTTTATGCTTTCTTTTGCCTAAAATTTAGCACAAGTAAATTTTAGGCAAAATTGGTAAAATATTTTGTTTTGTACCAGTTATATGGAAATGTATTTCTTGAAGGGATATTATTATAGTGGTTATCAAGTTTACAAAACTGATTTATGGGAAATCTTTTGTATTTTAAGTTAGTATTTTGATTTAATTTTTTAATGAATAGCTGAACCAAATGAAAAATAGGTGATATGTGATTTATAATCTAGATTTTTGTGCCTCCCATCTTTATGTGACATTTTTTGACTTTCTAGAAGAAACATTTGAAACTAAATTAATTTTGAAAAAAAATTATGAGGAATGGCAAAACCATTTTATAAATTTTATTTACAAAAAATACAACTTATAGAAAATATATTAATAGATAACTTTTTACCACCTGGCATTATTTTATTTGTTTTATCCATATTAATTCATTTGCACTATATAATTGCTATGAGTTAGGTACTGTTAAATCTTTACTTATTTATAAATTGTCTAAGGTCACACAGTTAGCAAATAATAGAGTCAGGATTTGAAACTCAGCAGTCTACCCCTGGTACCTAATTTTTGATTGCCTTTTCCTACTGCCTCTCTAATAAATATGTGTTTAGTATTTCAGGTTTTCATTTTTGTTATCATACCATAGTGTGATTCTTTATGCTGAAAAATCTAATGATTTAAAGGTTTATTCATTGATAAATTTACTAATGAAAAATTTATTGAGCACTTATTATGTGCCAGCACTTTCAGGCAATAGAACACAGCACTCAAATATTACTGAGGATGCAGTAATAAAAAAAACAATTAAATATCCTGATTCTCACCAAGATTATGCTAGTGATAAATATTTATATAGAGAGAAAGAGACTAGGGGTAAATTGCTATATTTCATTTATTAAATATTGGTAAACATGAAAATAAGTATGATTTTAATGTGTAGGAGCAAATATTTTTATTTTTCTCATTTATGAAGCTTCTGATGTACTATTTTAGGAAAACTTTAATCTGGAAAAATGTTCCTTTAATGCCAGAAATTAATTTGTTTATTTATAAATTTCAGGTAATACATTCCTAAAAATGTAAATTGATAGAAATACTAAGAGGTTTTTTCTTTTCTTCTTCTTCTTTTTTTTTTTTTGCTGCTGCCCTATTTTCAGATCATATTGTTTTCTGGAAAAGTGATGCTAGTATATAATAAGAACAAAGGGTACTGAAATAATTTGACATTTTCACATAGCTTTATTGCTGGGTCATGGCTCATAGGGAAAATATGACTGGATTAATTTTTGCTACCAAATGTCATCTTTGGAACATCAGAAAAATAGCAAAAGTATAATAAAGCTCTGGATATTTTGCTTGTAGAAATGTTTTTTATTATATTCTTAGTGAATTCTTTGGATTCCACTAGATGGTGCTAGCTTACTCTTTAGTTTTTTAAATTTTATTTAATTTTATTTTTTTAATTAAATTTGTTAGGATGACATTGATAAATAAGATTATAGAGGTTTCAAATATATATTTCTGTGACACGTGATCTGTATAGTTGCATCCTGTGCCCACCACCCAAAGTCAGGTCATGTGCCATCACCAGGTATTGGGCCCCCTGTTCCTCTTTACTACCCTTACAACCCCTTTCCCTCTGGTAACCACTACGCTGTTGTCTGTGACGATGAGTTTCAATTTTATGTCCCACATATGAATGAAAGCATATGGTTCTTAGCTTTTTCTGACTGCCTCATTTTATTTAGCATGATATTCTCAAGGTTCATCCATGTTGTTGCAAATGGCAATATTGTATTTTTTCTTATGGTGGAGAACTATTCTGTTGTACATATGTACCACATCTTCTTTATCCAATTAGCTATTGAAGGACAATTTGTTTGTTTCCATGTATTGGCCACCTTACATGAATAATGCTTCAATGAACATTGATGCATATATCTTTGCAAATAAATGTTTTCAGATTATTTGGGTAGAGGGATTGCTGGGTCATATTGTACTGTATTCTTAATTTCTTGAGGATCCTCCATGCTGTTTTCCGTAGTAACTGTACTAGCTTATATTCCTGCCAGCCAACTGAGGGTTCTTTCTTCTCTACAATTTCTTCAACATTTTTTATTACTTGTCTAGGACCAGATGGTTTCATCAGTGAATCCTACCAAATTTTAAAAAAAGATTTGATACCTATCCTCAAACTCTTCCAAGAAATTGAATAAGAGGCATGGTGGGGTGAACATGAAGACAACTGTGCTTGAACAACCGTTAAAAAAAAGAAGCAATAGTTTCTAACACATTTTATGAGCCCTACGTAACCCTGATACCAAAATCTGGCAAGGATAACATACAAATAAAGAAAACTACTGACCAATGTCTCTGATAAATACAGGTGCAAAAATCCTAAACAAAATACTAGCAAATCAAATACAACAATGCATTAAAAAATATATTACAATCATTCCAGGGGCACAAGGATGGTTCAACATACGAAAATCAATCAATGTAATATACCATATTAACAAAACAAGTGATAACAACCATACAATCTTATCAATAGATGCAGAAAAAATATTTGATAAGATGCAATTCCATCTATGATTAAAAACTCAATAAAAAGGGTATGGAAGGAAAGTACCTCAACATAATAAAGACCATGTATGAAAAACCTTCTGCTGATATATTCAATGATGAAAAACTGAAAGATTTTCTTCTAAAATCAGGAATAAGACTGATTATGAGACTGATCCACTCTCGCCACTCTTATTCAACATAGTACTGGAAGTCCTAGCAGAATCGATCAGGCAAGAGAAAGAAATAAAAGTCATCCAAATTGGGAAGGAAGAAGTGTCACTTTCTGCAGATGACATGACTCTTTACATAGCCAACCATAAAGACTCCACCAAAAAAGCATTAGAAACAATAAACAAATACAATAAAGTTGCAGGATAGAAAGTCAATGTATGAAAAACCACTGCATTCCTATACAGTAAAAATGAAATTTCAGAAAAATATGAAAAAAATTCCTTTTGCAATTATGACAAAAAGAAGAAAATACCTAGGAATAAGCTTAATGTATGTGAAGGACCTATAAACTGAAAACTACAAAACATTATTAAAAGAGATTGAAAAAGGCACTATATGAAATGGAAAGATACTCTGCGTTCATGGATTGGCAGAATTAACACAGTTAACATGTTAAAAGAAATAACATTTGGGTTATTTTGAAATATACAAATGTAATGAAATCCCTATCAAAATCCCAATGACATTTTTTCAAGAAATAAAACAGAAAATCATCAGATTTATATGGAACCACAAAGGATCCCAAATAGCTGAAGAAATTCTCTTTAGTTTTGAAATACAACACAATGCATAATGCAAAGTTAAGGGATTTTACATATTTGCCAGTCTAAGCTTCTTAGTTTATAGATGAAGAAATAGACCCACATAGTTTTCATCTAACTCCTGGCAGAAGTGGGGCTAGAATGCAAGTTTCCTGATTCCTGTTTCCGTATTCTTTCCATGAAGCATGTATGATCCTGAAGGACTCTTGCATTGAAATTTAAAAATCTCATCATGTTCATAGGTGACTGCCAAACATATTGAGCAGCTAAAGGAGATAGATGCTTACCAAACACTTCAGTGAAAAGCTCCGGCCTAATTTAACATTTTTACTTTGGCTGTTCCTTACAGGCAAGTACCCCCTGCCCTCACCTCATGGCAGGAATGTTTTGTGAGACCATCGATTCATTTCTATGGAGGAATTAGATATTTGTAGCAAGATATCCAAACACCAATTTTGTCATGGGCAAAGGCCCTTTGAGGGAAAAACACACTTGGCTTCAGTTTTATTTTGTGGGACTTAGGAAACTTTTAAAGAGCTAATGAAGAACTTTGAAGCAGTAAACTCAAGAATATTTAAGCAATTCTTTATGTTTATTATACTTAAATATTTTTAGAGAGGCTCTTAATTTTTTTTTTTTTTTTTTTGCTATTTGTTATGTTTTGTTTTGTCTTGGATGAGGAGTGGAAGAAATATCAGAAATTTTGCCTGGGAGAAAATAATTTTATTAGATATGTGGAGGAGTAATTATATTCTAAGATAAGGCTTTCTGTAACTCTGTTTTGCTCAGCTCTCATCCTTCATTTGACAGCAAACACTTTGTAATATTAAGAGAGGAAGGGTAACAACTTATAATTTCCTTCCCATCTAGATTTTTTCTTTTTATCCAACTTCATTGACTGATCAAATTACTGTTTAATCAGTTGTGTATAGACGTTATTTTGAGTGTGTATTAGTATCCTATTCCTCCTCTAAAGTTTAGCTCAAGTGTTAATGTTTAGCATCATTTCTCTCTGAAGACTGATTTTGTCACCACAGTTACAATTTTTAAACCTGTTTTCATTAAGGATAGTTGTTAGGGAACAATAATAAGAATCTACTTTAGTACCCAGCACATGAAAGTGTTATCAAACTCTACTTTAAAATATTATTTTTAATTCTCCCAATAACATGAAATCACTCCCACTCCACAAATTCAGGAACAAAGACTCAGACAATTTAGCTAACTTGTTTATATTCACTTAGCCAGTTTTAGAGTAGGTATGTTTATTGAAATTCAGGATTGCCTGCCTCAGAGCCTCTGCACTTTTTATTATACTATACTCTCTGTTGATTAAATGGTGTACTGAAAACGTTAGTATGGTCATGGAGAAAATTATATATATAACTCCCATGGTGATGGTAGATTATATATCTTTAAACTTATAGCCATTTTTTGCTGTATACATATTTTTGATGCCATGCTATTTAGCACATACAAGTTTATAACTTCTATATTTTTTGAATTAATTAATTTGATCACT
The DNA here is from genome assembly GCA_004027475.1 of Anoura caudifer. Taxonomy (NCBI): domain Eukaryota; kingdom Metazoa; phylum Chordata; class Mammalia; order Chiroptera; family Phyllostomidae; genus Anoura; species Anoura caudifer. The sequence continues at coordinate 50,294 of PVKU01000794.1, read as the reverse complement.
TGTAAATGTCTCTTTTCATCTGTATTAATGCTTTCTGCTTTAGTCTTCTGTGTCTGATATAATCAAACTAAATTTATTTTGGAATCAGACTCTTTAACACCCTTATAAATGAGTGAGGATCTCCCTCAAACAGCTTTCATTTATGTTGGCTGTATCTATTGATATTTACTGTATTAGAAAATAGTTAGAAAATGTTTGTTTTTATTAATTCACTCTGGGATGAAGATAATAAAGCTTTTGCAGCTTTGTATTCAAATCAGTTTGTAAATTATAACAAAACCAACACACACGCATACACATGAAAGCCACCCCACCACATACACACACACACAAAAGCCAACACACCACAATCCCATGGGGTGTCAGCACCACACACACGAAAGGTCATTATTACCATATTTTCTAATCCCTTTAATGTTTTGCTTAACATAAGACATTGGATTTCCATACTTTTTTTTTCCATTCAGTTTGCTATAATATATCTCATGTAGCCTTTGGAAAACTCCACTGTATGTTTTCTTTAAAAATTATACTTTATTGTTATGCTATTACAGTTGTCCTGATTTTTCCCTCTTTGCCCCTCCTCCACCCAGCGCCCCCTATTCCCTCAGGCAGTCCCCCCACCATTGTTTATATCCATGGGTCATATAAGTTCTTTGGCTACTCCATTTCCTATACTGTACTTTACATACCCATGGCTATTCTGTAACTACCTATTTGTACTTACTTCCCTCATCTCTTCACCCACTCTCCTCCTTCCCCCTCCCATCTGGCAACCATCTGGTAACTAATTTCTTTTCTCTTACTGCTTTTAGAGTCTTTATTTATCTTTAACTTTTGGCCTTTTATATATGATGTGTCTTAGATTGGGCCTCTGTGCATCCACCATAATTGAGACTCTCTGTGCTTCCTGGACTTGCATGTCTATTTCCTTCACCAAATTATGTTAGTTTTCTTTCATCATTTTTTCAGGTAGATTTCCAATTTCTTGCTCTTTTCTTCTACTTTTGGCCACCCTATGATGCAAGTGTTGGACCTCTTGAAGTTGTCCCAGAGGCTGTTTATCCTATCATCATTGTCTTGGGATTCATATTTCTTCTTGTTCTGTGTGGTTGTTTTTTGGTTCCTTAGGTTCCAAATCATTGATTTGATTTTTGGTTTCATCCACTTGACTGTTGGTTTCCTATAAATTGTTCTTTATTTCAATTAGTGTATCCTTTGTTTCTGATTGGGTCTTTTTTATGCTGTTGAAGTCCACCCTAAGTCCCTTGAGCATCCTTATAACCAGTGTTTTGAACTCCGCATCTGATAGATTGCTTATCTCCATTTTGTTTAGCTCGTTTTCTGGAATTTTAATCTGTTCTCTCATTTGGGCCATGTTTCTTTGTGTCCTCATTTTGGCAGCCTCCCTGTGTTTCTATGTATTAGGTAGAGCTGCTTTGACTTCATGTCTTGGTAGTGTGAGCTAATGTAGTAGGTGTCCTATAGGGTCCAGTGGCACTACCTCCCCTACCACCCAAGCTAGGTACTTGAGGTTCCCCCTTTGTGTGGGCTGAGTACACCCTCCTCTTGTAGTTGAGCCTTGGTTGCTATTGGCAGGTCAATGGGAGGGATTTACAGAGGCCAGTCAGCTGCAAGTACGGGCTATGACCACTGACCACCAATCTCTGCTCTCCATGGAGGATCAGCTGTGGAGTGGCAGTGTGGTGGTGCTCTGACGTGGTCTATAGCTACCCTTTGGGTACACTGGCCCTGAGGTTTCCCTGATGGTGTAGGCCAAGTCAGCCTCCTCTGTGTTTTGCCTGGGGCACACTGCCTGAGCTGTAAAGCAACCAGAGAAGGCTGCCACTTGTGCTGGGTTTAGAGATTTCTCAGGTGAAGCCAAGCTGGGAATCTAATCTGGCTGCCTTTAGGGCTCACTGAAGCCAGCTGTTGCTTGTTGGATAGGATTTAGGAGCCAAGTCCAACCATTCTTAGGGAAAAGCAGCTTGGGTGGGCTGTAAGTTGGGTCAGGATCTCCAAGACAGATCAAACAGTGTTAGCCAGGTTGTTGGAGTCTCAGATATGGCACCAGCTTTCTGACTCTGTGGGGGCAGGGTTTAGCAAATGGACAATGGCCTCTGCTTGCCTTGATGCCAGAAACTTCAGTTTCTCTCCGTGTGCCACTGTGCCTTTCAGGCTGCTACCCTAGTGCTGGAGCTCAGAGGGAGTGAGACTGAGTATGTGAATCCATGTGTGGATTCTTTAAGAGGGACTGCTTGGGGCTCTAGAAGTTTCTTCCACTGACTCAATTTCCACTAGTTTTTGTAGCCAGAAGTTGTGGGGACTTACCTTCCTGGCACTGGAACTCTAGGCTGGGTGGCCTGGTGTGGGACTAGGACTTCTAACTCCTTAGATATCTCCCTCCTGAACTTTTTTCCACAACACATGGATGTGGGACCAGCCCATTCTGCCTCTGTACCCCTTCGACCAGTATGGGTGGATGTTGTTTCTTTAATTTCATAGTTGTCAGATCTCCATTCACCTCAATTTTGTAGTTATCAGACTTTCACTCAGCTCAATTTTTGATGTTCCTGAATGATGATTGTTCTACATTTTAGTTGTAATTTTGATATGGCTGTGTGAAAAAACCAATCATGTCCTTCTACATCGCCATCTTGACTGGAAGTCTCAGTCACAATCCTTTGTGTCCCTTAGTTGAGAGTAAAAAGGCAAATAATGTCTTAGAATTATTATGAAATAATTTTGACTCCATAGAACCTTTAAAAGTGTCTCTAAGTGTGGGAGATTCCTCTGGACCACACTTTGAGAATCACTGGTTTAGTATATACATAATGTATCTTTTTCTGTTCTTTTACTTATAGTATTTCTACAAGTTCTATTTTTGGTATGTCTTTTATGCAATGTAGAATTTCGTTGATTTTGTTATTATCAAGGCTTTCTGACAAATTCTAACTTTGATTTGTAGCAGTTAGTCTGTAAGAATAAAGTCAGTGTAATTCAACAATTAAGTGCAATAACTGATATACTTGAGTTTAAGTTTACTGTCTTACTATTTGATTCTACTTCTTCTGTTTTGTTTTTTCTCTTTGGTTTGGTTGAGGTTTCAAGTTAATTCAATTTTTCCTTTCTATTTTTACCAGTTGTATATAGTAGTATTTTACTATTCTTTTGTTTTTCTATAAATATTATGTCACTTCTTCTTGGTTTACCCAATCTAAATTGGTACTTTCCTCTTATTCCAAAGTAATGACAAGGTTGCAGAACACATAAACTTCACTAACTCCCTTCCATTTTAATATGCTGTCATTGTGTATTTTAATTGGAATGCCTTAAGACATTAGTATTTTATAAGGTCATTATCATTTGGATTGGATTCACCCACTTTTTAAAACATTTCTGTTCTTTATTTCACCTTTCATCTACCATATTTCATCTAGTGCAAGTTTGCTGAGATAAACTCTTTCAGATTTTATTTGGCCAAATATGTTTTTAACATAATACAGATATATCCATACATATTTGTATATGTATTTTGAGATATCAACTTAGCATTTAGCATATATTTTGCATTATGAATATATTCTGTTTTATATGAGCTTTCCCTGCCTAAGGTGTGCACAACAATCTGTTAATCTTTGGAAGATAATGCTCTTTTCCCTTTTTAAATTTTTGTTTTGGTCTTTTGTTTTCATCAGTCTACTCTGATGTTTCTACTTGTGGTCACCTTAGAATTTATTCTGCATTAGTCTTTTGTGCCTCTTAAATCTGTAGGTTGGCATCTTTCTTCAGTGTTGGAAAATTCTGAGTCATCATTTCTTTATGTATATATCTATCTATAGATCTACAGAGATACAGATCCCCCTTAGAGTCTATAATCCTCTTATACTCTTATAATTATACTCTTTGTAATTGTTTTAGCATCTCTGTGCATCACTCTGGATGTTTTACTGTACTCTGTCAGTTTACTAAATCTCTCTTAAGCGGTGCCTAATATAGTGTACAATCTACCCATGAAAATCTCATTTGTATTTATTATAGTCTTTCAGTTTTAGAATTTCTTTGCTTTTTACCTACCATGCTATTAACATTTTATAATATGTAATACATACATTTTAATATGTAAATTTTTATAGTTAACTTTTATTTTACATGTTCAACAAAGTTTTGTTGATTTCTATGTTTGATAACATGATTATCTGATTCCCTATGGGTGGTTTCTATTTTCTATTTATTTTCTTGGTTTTTATTCACATGATTTTATCTACTCGTTTTAAGTTTTTTATTATATTGCAATAAGAGAATACTATGAAAAAAGAAAACTGTATAATCCACTTGAGACTACGATGCTGTTATTTTCCTCCAGAGGTATTTATTGTTTCCAGCTGCAAGCAGTAGCGATCTCTGTGCAGCTAAATGCATACATATATTTATATTGAGACTACTTAAAGCTGGGCTTCAGTACCTTGGGGGCTGTTCTATGTTTGGGCTAATGCATAAGCACATGGAGGTCCCAACCAAAAGTGAGGTAGGAATTCCCTATGCCCCCTTCTCTGAGGAGAAAGAACCCTGGAATCCACACTTTTGACTCCTGAGGGTTACATCTTGTCCTTTCTAGAATTAATAGATATCATAAATAATATGCTCATTTCACTTTTTCTGGAATTTAACCCTCTTCTATATTATTTTAGTTCTTCTATGCCTTGAGCAGGTGTGTTTATGTTTTGTCATTTTTTCTAGTTATCAACAAAGAATTGTTTCTTATTGCTTACCTACCTAGTCCCTCATTACTGTTAACAGAAAGCCTTTGCTACATTTCCTACTCCTCCCTTCACCCTGTCTTCTTTTGAGTTGATTGGTATGATTTTCCCCCTCATTTTCTCTTTTTTCTTAATTCTTTTAATACTTATGTGTTGATCAATTTAGTGGTCACCATGAAAATAAAATGTGCTCAATTTATCTCAACTTACTTTATGTCCCTACTTCAACTTTCCTAACTTATATATTTTTTTTTCACTCAGAATTTTAAATGCATTTTTATTTAACTCTTCATGGACTACATTATGGTTATTTTATATAGCCAGAATTTGATTATATCTGCCCATATTCACTGCTTTTATGCCCTTTACTCTTCTTTCTTTTAAGATCTTAAATCACTTTCTTTTTCTTGATGTGGATCCTTTAACATTTCTTTTGGTCATAGTTGGAAAATTCTACAAGATTTTGTTTGCCTGCAAAAGTCTTTATTTCACATTCATATTTGAATCATTTAACCAACTGTATTTTTCTAAGTTGATTTTCTTTGAGTAATTTGTAGACATCTTTTCATTGTTTATCAGTTTCACTGTTGCTATTAAAAGTCAGATATCAGATACATTTCTGGAAGATCTGACGGTATTTTCTATGCCCATTTCAAGTATTTTTTCTTTGTTATTGCTGTTATGCACTTTTACTCTGATGTGTCTAGGTATGAATTTCTTTTTCGTTCATCCTGCTTGAGGTTTGATGCAATTAACGAATACATGGCTTGCATGCTAATATTATTTGGCTATGTGTTAGCCATTTTCTCTTCAAATGTTTTTTTCTTATGTTTTTCTCTCATTCTGAAACACTAGATATATATTACATCTTCTGATGCTAGCTTTATATTTCTTATATTCTCTTTTATTTTTTGCTGTCTGTAGATAATTTCTATATATTTGTGTTACAGCTGGAAAATTCTGATTTGCTATTAATCTTGGTTATTGAGTTTTTATTTCAAATAATTCTAATTTCCATGTGGGTCTTGTTTTTCTGGAATTTATTGTTTCTGCTAACTCTTATGACACCTTATTTTATTGAATATTTCATGTGATTTTTGTCACCTATTTATTTCCCTTAAAATTTAAGCTTTGTGGTTGTTCTTACATATGGTATGAAAGTTTGTTCTTTAGAGAGAATTTCTCAGATGCTGGGGATCATATTCTGGATTGGTTTGTGCTACATTTTGAGGGGAAGATTTCTGGTCACAATTAAAGTGAATTTGAGCTGCAAACCTATGAGAGAGTCAGCTCATGTTTATTCATTTAAGAGGCAGATTTTTTTCCCTCTTTTGTTGAGATTTGAAACAGTTTAATTTCCTGTCCTCTGGTTGGCTACAGGTGATGGGGCTTCCATGTTTTTGTGGGATTGTCTGTTATACTTCTCTACTATCAGTGAATTTTGTCTCCTCAAACTTTGAGTCTATAGAAATTGATCTTCTTATTCATCAGATTTAACAATTTTTCACACTGAAAACCGGCTTTACTGTTCTGCTTAGTCTTTACCTACCATATTTATTAAGATTTTGGACTGAGAATTGTTAACTTTCTTAACAACTCATTTAGAAACATTTTAAAAAATGTAAAAACTATTTTTACATTTACATTTTAAGAAGTATGCCCTCCTATCTATGTACAGAGTTCTTCCACTTTGCCTATATGACAAACCCTTTTGAGGATGACAGAAACAGGTTTTCCCAAGTTTTTCTTCCATTCTACAACCTTTTGTTGTTGGTGGTGGTGGTCAAAATTAAATACAGGGTAACAGTTCTATTCCATAATTACTTTGATTTTTTCAAGCATACTGTTTTTTAAAATATTATACAAAAAATGCATTCTCATTTAAAAGTTTTAAAAATAGTGAGGTATACAATATAAACAGTGAAATTTTCTCTCTCTACTTAAACTTTCTCTTTTTTCTTTTATAGGATTAACCACTGTTCACAGTTGTTTATGAAAGAGTTAATACCTTGTCCTATGTGATATAAAATTATAGATGTATAGATTTAGATTCAGGTATACTCAGGTATTAAAAGTCTATGTATGTAACTTAGGTTTTACACACAATGATATATCATAGAAATTCTTTTCTGTTAGAATGCTTTGTTTTAAAGATTATATATATTCATTTTATGAATTCTCCATAATTTATTTAACTATTTCTTTATAGATAGACATTTAACTTATCTCCTTTTTTCTTTGTTTTTATATACTATGGCAAAGAATCCCTCTATATACTATTTTATAGTTTTGTGTGTATTTCTATATAGTGGATTACTAGAAGTAGAAACGCAAAGTCAAATATACCTTTGTATCCGAAGCTAAGAATCATGGTAATTCACCGGATTGGAATCTTTAACAGTTTTTAGAACAGATTAATCATACATTCTCTGTATATTGATTGAAAATTGTATTGTCTTCATGATTGAAATTGACTGATAAGGCTCATTTTATTCTTTCTAGCCAGACATGTTATACTCTGACCATTGTTTCCTACACATGCACACAGCACTAAGGGGAAGCATGTGTAGCATGTTTGAGGAACAGCAGGAGGTTAGCATGTTAGATTGTTAACCAAGAGAAAGGGACAGTAGTGGGTGGATTCAGAGATAAGGATTTGTGGGTCATTTAAGGACTTAGAGGAACTTCTCTCCATTATTGAATATCTAAAAGTAGTCTTTATTCATTGGAAGTCTCTACTTCCACTGCTCTGTCTTCTAAAGCAGAATGTCTAACCTGTGGCCCATAGGCCTCAGGCAGCCCAGGATGGCTATGAATGTGGCCCAAAACAAAATCATTAATTTACTTAAAACATTATGAGATTTTTTGTCTCTGTATGTTACAATGTCACATAAAATAAATGTACATACAATGACATTTTATTACTTTGATATGTACATTTTCATATTAGTGATCACAACTTGGGAATTGTTCAATAATTTTAAGATTATCAAAAGGGCCACTGCATAACTAAGGTTATATGAGGACATTTTTGCTTATCTGTGGTGGTGAATGTCACGAAAATTATGCACAGACCTTATTTTTTGCCCATCAGTTTTCGTTAGTGTTTGTGTATTTAATGTGTGGCCCGAGACAACTCTTCTTCCAGTGTGGCCCAGAGATGCCTAAAGGTCGAACACCCCTGTTAAAGGGATTGCTCCCTTGATGGTTCTAGCAAAAGCTGCTTCATCACCGCCAAGGCAGTGGCCTCCTCATTGACGTTTTGCCCATGCTCACTCATACTGTTGGCCATATATAAGTTAATGTAAAAGATGCCCTTGATAATTGTACATTACATAGTTTTATTTTTATTTTTACTAACAACTATCATCCACACAGAATTCAGTTTGCCTTTTCCTCTATTCCTTTTCCAGTTGTCCTCCTGCTTTATCTGTTGTTTCCTTCTGGCCCTAATGTTTCATCCTTGCTTCTTTTGGGGGTGAACTTTGAAAAGTTTCACAAACACGGTACCCACTCTAGAGTTAATAGAAAATTTTATTTCTCATTAGCTCTGTGAAACTTAAGAGCCATGTACAGGGCTTTTAAAAATATTGTGCTTAGCTCTGGCCGGTGTTCAGTGGGTTGGAATGTTGTCCCATATACCAAAAGGTTGAGAGTTCAATTCCTGATCAGAGCACATACCTAGACTTTGGGTTGCATCCCCAGCTCGGTGTGTACGGGAGGCAGATAATCAATATTTCTCTCTTAAATCAATGTTTCTCTCTCCCTCCATCCCTCCCTTAAGTCAATAAACATACTGACTTAATCCTCAGGTGATGATTTAAAAAAATATTGTGCTTGCTTAAGACATTTAAATATTTGATTAAGGACATTTGAAGTTACACAACTACAAATTTTAGTATTTCCTTATGCCTGAAAAGCATTGATCTGTTTCTGTAGGTTAATTGATTTCATCAGATATGATTTTAAGGCATTCTATATTCCAAAGTGTTTTTTTATTTCATTAGACTTTAAATTACATTGTGGCTAATATATATTTACTATTATATGTAATACACTGTTTATAATCCCTTGGAATTGATAATATATAATTGGTCTATTATTTTAATTTAATCAAATATCTTATAGGGCCAAACAACTTATTCCCTGAATGATATCTTCTGTAAGTTATGATTGCTATTTTATAATCCAGGAAAATACCAGTACATTGATCCTGGATAAGAAATGAAAAATATAAGATTACTTATATTTAAGTAATCTTTTATCCATCTTGAGTTTATTTTTGTGTATGGTGTAAGTTGCTGGTTGAGTTTCATTTTTTTGCATGTAGCTGTCTGGCTCTCCCAACACCATTGGTTGAGGAGGCTATTTTTATTCCATTTTTGCTTCTGCCCCCTTTATTGAATATTAATTGAACATAGAGACTTGGGTTTCTGTGCTCTCTATTCTATTCCATTGATCTAGGTGTCTGTTCTTATTCTATTCCATTGATCTATGTATCTGTTCTTTTGTGTCTGATTACCATGGCCTTGAAGTATAGTTTGATGTCAGGTATGGTGACCCCTCCTACTTTGTTCTCCTTTCTCAAAATTGCTGCAGCTATTCGGGGTCATTTATGGTTCTGTATAAATTTTTGAAATATTTGTTCTATATCTGTGAAATATGTCATTGGTATTTTAATAGGGACTGCATTGAATCTATAAATTGCTTTGGGTACTATAGACATTTTGATGATGTTAATTCTTCCAATCCATGAACATTGTGTATGCTTCCATTTGTTTGTGCCTTCCTTATTAATTTCTTTCTTCAGTATTGTGTAGTTTTCTGAGTACAGGTCTTTTACCTCCTCAGTTAGGTTTATTCCTTGGTACTTTATTTTTCTTGTTGCTATAGCAAATGTGATTTTTCCCTAATTTCTGTTTCTGACATTTCATTGTTGCTGTACAAAAAATGCAGGGGAAAGGGGGAAAGGTTTGCAGGAACAACTATAAAGGACACATGGACAAAAACAAGGGGCGTGGAAATGGGAGGGAGGGAGGGAGGGAGGGCTGGGGGGTGGGCTGGGATGGGAGTAAAAGGCAAAAAAACTGTACTTGAACAACAATTTAAATTTTTAAAAAGTAAAAAAAAGTACCTTTGATTTCTGTATTGACTTTGTATCCTGCTGCTTTGCGAAATTCACTTATTAGGTTGAGTAGTTTTTTGGTGGAGTCTGTAGGGTTTTCTGTGTACACTGTCATGCCATCTGCAAACAATGACAGTTTTACTTCCTCCTTTCCAATTTGTATGCCTTTATTCTTCTTTTCTGATTGCTGTGGCTAGGACATCCAGTACTATGTTGAATAGGAGTGGTAAAAGCGGGCATCCCTGTTCTGTTCCTGACTTAGTGGGAAAGCTTTTAGTTTTTGTCCATTGAATATGATGTTAGCTGTAAGTTTTTCATACATGGCCTTTATTATGTTGAGGTGTGCTCCCTCTACTCCCACTTTGCTGAGTGTTTTTATCATAAATGGGTGCTATATTTTATCAAATGCTTTTTCTGCATCTATTGATATGATCAGGTCATTTTTATCTTCGCTTTTGTTTATGTGATGTATTACACTTATTGATTTGTGAATATTTACCATCCTTACATCCCTGGGATGAATTCCACTTGATCATGGTGTATGATCTTTTTGATGTTTTGCTGGATGTGGTTTGCTAGTACTTTGTTGAGGATTTTAGCATGTTTGTTCATCAGTGACATTGGCCTGTAGTTTTCTTTCTTTGTTGTGTCTCTTTCTTGTTTGGTGACTAGGATGATACTGGCCTCATAAAAAGAATTTGGGAGTCTTCCCTCTTCTTGGATTTTTTGGAATAGTCTGAAAAATGTAGGTGTTAGCTCTTCCTTAAATGTTTTGTAAAATTCTCCTGTAAAACTGTCCAGTCCAGGGCTTTTATATGATGGGAATTTTTTGATTACTATTTCAATTTTGTCATCCGTTATTTATCTGTTTAGACTTTCTTTTTCTTCTTCATTCAGTTTTGGAAGATTATATTTTTCCAAAACTGAATGAAGAAGAAGCATGATACCATAAAAGTCCTAGAGGAGAAGATAGGCAGGAAAATCTCAGATATTCCATGCAACAATATTTTCACCACTATGTCCCTTAGTACAAAGGACATAAAGAAAAAAATAAACAGATGGGACTTCATCAAAATAAAAAGCTTCTGCATGGCTAAAGAAAACATCATCAAAATGAAAAGGGAACCAACCATATGGGAAAATATATTTGCCAATGATACCTTGGACAAGGGTTTGATCTCCAAAATATGTAAAGAACTCACACAACTCCACACCAGGAAGACAAACAATCCAATTAAAATATGGGCAAAGGACCTGAAGAGATATTTCTCCTAGGAGGACATACAGAGGGCCCAGAGACATATGAAAAGATGCTCAGCATCACTAGCCATCAGATAAATGCAAATTAAAACACAATGAGATTCCACTTCACACTGGTCAGAATGGCCATCATAAACAAATCAACAAACAATTAGTGCTGGTAAGATTGTGGAGAAAAGGGAACCCTAGTGCAGTGTTGGTGGGAATGCAAACTGGTGCAGCCACTGAGGAAAACAGTATGGAATTTCCTCAAGAAACTGAAAATGGAATTGTCTTTCAACCCAGCAACTCTACTACTGGGATTATACCCTAAGAACCCTGAAACACTAACACAGAAGAACCTATGCACCCAAATGTTCGTAGCAGCACAATTTACAATAGCGATGTGCTGGAAGTAGCCTAGGTGCCCATCAGTAAATGAATGGATCAATAAACTATGGTACCTTTACACAATGGAATTCTATGCAGCAGAAAGAAAGAAGGAGCTCCTACCCTTTGCCACAGCATGGATGGAACTGGGGAGCATTATGCTAAGTGAAGTAAGCCAGGAGGTGAAAGACAAATACCATATGATCTCACATATAAGTGAAACCTAATTAACAAAACAAACAAACAAAATATAACCAGAGATGTTGAAATTAAGAACAAACTGAGTGTAACCAGAGAGGGAGGGGGAGGGAAGTATTGTGGGAAAGAATGGAAAGGGTTGTAAATGAACATGTATAAAGGACCCATGGACAAAGCCAAAGGTGAGTAGTATTGAGGATGAGATGTGGGGGAAAGTGTTGGTGGGAAAATGGAGAGAACTGTATTCAAGCATCAATAAAAAATATATTAAAAATATGATTACTGCCTAAATTTCAATTTCAATTTCTCTTTTCTTCTTTGGGTCTTCTATGCATTTTCCTGCTTCTCTAAGATATTGTGCAATATATTTTTCATTATAAAAATTTACTTTTAGCATAAAAATATATTCCTTTTTTATAAGAATCATTCGTAACATTAATTTGCTTTGACTCAAATTATTAGAGATATTGCCATTTTGAAATATAATCTTTCTTGAAATGTATCTCTGACATACTTTACAATACACTCATGATCCTATTATCTGAATTTTAAAAATAGGGTATAGAATTAAGTTTTCTTGTGAGATCTTTGTAATGTTATTTGATTCTTTTATTTCTCCCTCTTTGCTCCAAGTGGGCTCTCTGCTCTTTTTTTTTTCTATAAATCACAATACATTGTATAATCTAAGGAACAAATATTTAGTTAATGCTAAAAAAAAATAAATAAAAAATAAATAAATAAAAAAATAAAAATAAAAAAATAAATAAAATAAAATAAAATAAATAAAAAATATAAAAATAAATAAAAAAATATTTAGTTAATGTTTTCATTATTTCCAGGATAAATTGACTACATAAATTCCAGATATTAGCTTTTATACATAATTATCTTTCTTTTAAGATTATGTTTAAGTTTATTATCAAATAATTTTTTGGTAGAAAAACATATCTATTTCAAGATTTCATTGAAAATATTTTGTGACTTTGACAAGAAAATCAGATTGGAAGTTGATTCTCCAGGGTTTAACCTCAGTGTTCCCCAGACATACAATACTCACTGAATATGTTCTGCTTACCAGCACTTACTCTAATCCTTAAATAATATTTCTGGTTTTCTAGAATTGTTTAGTTCATATAGCAAGGTATTACCTATAGAGAACATACACAGCCCATTGTTCAATCAAAATAGCACTTTATAGATTTTTACTATCTTCCATAAAACATTGTCCAGGGTTATTGAGAAATAATTGACATGCATCATCACTGCATACATTTAAGGTGTGCAGCCTGATGGTTTTACATAGACTGTGAAGTGATACCACAATAGGGTCAGCTAACACACATCTCATGTGGCTGCAATTAAAAAAAAAGAAGAAGAAAATGTTCCATGTGATCAGAACTGATAGAATTTACTCTTTTAAACATGTTACAGCAGTGTTAACTGCGGTCATTATGTGGTACATCATATCCCCAGTACTTACTTACCTTGGAAGTTTGTGCCTTCCGATCACCTTCCTCCATTCTCCATTCTTGATCTCCTGCTTTGATAACCATAAGTCTGATCTCTATTTCTATGAGGTTGTTGTGAGGTTTTTTAATTTTTTTGTTTTAGATTCTACATATAAGTGAGATCATACAGAATATTTGTCTTTCTCTTCTGAGTTACTGCAGTTAGCATGTGGCCTTCAAGGTCCATCCATGTCATCACAAATGGTAGAATTTCCTTGCCTTTTTTTTTTTTTTAATGGCAGACTAGTTCTTCTGTAAAATTTTTACAGACTTTCTCAGCATCCTTTTCCAGTACTAACTATGGTTGGCTTTTTAAAACAACCTTCTCAGTTTTTTTCCTTATGATCCTTCAGCTGTGGTCTAAGCCTCCTCTACCTTTTTTTAGATAGTATCATATTGGTTTTAAGTTTATCTGAGCAAATAGGAGGCCACTTGTGACAACCTTAAAATACTTGAAAATATACTAATATTTCTTTATTTTTATTTTAAAATTTATTTTTAATTACAGTTGTACAATATTATATTAGTTTCAGTTGTACAGCATAGTGATTAGACATTTATATACCTTTTAAAGTGGTCACTTAAGTCTCATACCTAGTACCTAACAGTATATATAGTTATTATAATATTATTGACTATATTCCTTATGTTATACTTTATATTCCTATTTGTATAATTAGCAAATGTACTTCTTAATCTCTTTCACCTTTTTAAACTTATCCACCCATAAATCAATTTATTCTCTGTATATATGAGTTTCTTTCTGTCTTGTCTGTTTATTTTGGGTTTTTGATTCCACATGTAATGAGATAATATGGTATTTGTCTGTCTTTATCTGACTTAGCATACTACCCTCTAGGTCCACCTGTGTTTTATAAATGGAAATATTTAATTCTCTTTATGGCCAAGTAATATCCCACTGCACATGTGTACAATGAAATATTCTTTATCCATTTGTCTATCAGTGGATACTTAGGTTGTTTCATTGCTTCATTGGTTGTAATATGGTTGTACCTACTTTGTTTGGAAGGTAGATATCTCAATGGAAGTAAATGGCATTCTAATGTTATATATTAAAACTTAAAAAAGGATTCAAGTGAAATATGTTGAATTGCTTTTTTAAACAAATATGACCAACATAAGACTGTATACCAACTATGCATAATAATACATTTTAAAAAAATCCCTTGAAACTGAGTTAAACATTACTTTTTAAAGAGTCCACATATATATTCATTTTTCCATTGTCACTTGAAAATACAACATTCAGTGCATAATGTATGTCTTTAGCATTTTGTTTAATTTTCAGTTGATATATGATATGTCATTCAAAAATACATCTCCCAAGTAGAAATTTAAATAATAATACACTTTACACATTTTCCACCAGGAATTTGGCCCAAGCCTTCACTTGTAATTAAAAATATTGGGAAATATGAATGTACAGTTATTGAGAAAAAACTGAAATTCTCCTTTAGAATCTGGAAGAATCATGATACAAGTGATCTTGGAAATTTTTCTTCCAGGTGGTTTAGAATATTTGAAAAATCTTCAGCGACTAGTTGTGGACCACAATCAGTTAATTAGTACAAAAGGCCTTTATGATACTCCTACCATTATATACCTGGATTGCTCACATAATCATCTTACTAAACTGGAGGGTATTGAAAATTGTGGATTGCTTCAAGTACTGAAGTTACAGGGAAATTATCTAAGTGAGGTAATTGCTTCAACCTAATTGATTTCTGTGATTAATGCGACATTTTTCTTTTGATGGAAATATTAACCAAACATTTTAAAAGCAATTTTGATTATTTTCTTCTTTTTTGCTTACCATCCATATCTTATTTTCAGTTTATTTTAAACTGTTGCACTTTTTTCCTATTTAAAAAATGTTCACCATCAGATATTTTTAAAGAAATCAAACTTAACAGTTTTTCATAATACCAAAATATAAGAAATCAAAAATTTTACATTACATTTTAGTATGTAAGTGGGATCAAATTTTCTATCATGCAATTCTCATTAAAATTTATCAGAACTATCTTGTATAGAAAAAACAAATTCTAATTATGAGGTTAATTCTTAAAAATTTTATTTTTACTAAAATTCTCATTACTTTGATTTATGATATGCAATTTAACATATAAATATGTTGTTAGTTTTGATAGGTTTTATATATTTTTAATTTGGCTAAATGACAAATATTTTGCTTAATATAAGCTAATGACTCAACTTTAAATACAGCTTCCATCCTTGGAGAATCACGTTCTACTGAGAGAACTGTACCTGGATGATAACAGCATTTCCGTTATGGAAGCATTTTCTTCATGTTGGCTGCCTTTACTACAAAACCTCTCTATGTCTCAGAACAGGTAAAAATGAACTTCATTTAAGCAATAAATTCAGAAAGTATTACTTAAATGTATGATCTTCAAAATAAGTAGAAAAGCTGTTAGCTTTTTCCAGTAATTCAGTGAAAGTGTATCATATTAAATTGGTATATAAATTATAAATACAACCTTATAGATTAAAAAAATTAAAATGTATTGACATAGCCTTGACTTTTAGTAGAATTTCAATGGTTACTTATCCAACTCACTCTGTTTCTTTTTAAAACTATAAATGGAGAGTACTCTCAGGATAGGTTTGTTTATATTTGTAAAGAATATAGTCCTTGGAAAATGCAGGAGGTAGTTAATTTAATTTAGAAGGATGTCTCATTCTCTCAAATGGTACTTATTAACTCCTGGGAGAACGATTTTTAATCTGCTCCCAACTTGCATGTCTTTTTGTAACTGTTAAGACTGATTTAAATTCGATTTCCCTAAGGGTATAAAATAACACTTAAAAATACTTTTAACATTAAATTGACAGGTATCTGTCATAGAAGATCCATTTGAAACTACCAAACATCTGGATCTTTGCAGAGAATAATCATTGAAACCAAAACAGGAGCACAAAGTGTACATGCCTCCCTCTGCTTAATATTTCATTGAGACCTATTCACTCTAATATGATTAGTTTGTTTATGAAAGGCCCATGGAGTAGGAGAAAGGAACCACCTTTAACAGAAATTCCTTCTTTGAGTTGTACAATTTTGGCAAAACAAGTGAACAAGGACAACCCAATGTTAGTATAGGTATCTGTTTCTCCCCAAAGTGAAGTTTTCTCTCAGTCTTAGCCACAGCAGTGTTCATCCTTTGAGCATGTATGTCCCCAGTGATTTAGTTTCCACCTATCAAACTGTTCCATTATTTTACAGATCAAAACTGAATGTTCAAAAAATTCCCTCAGATCTAAAATATGTTTTAGTCAGATCTAAAATATGAAGGGTGATCTAACTTTTAAAGGACATTTATTCCAGAGCCAACTCTATCAGATAACACTTTTTAAGTAATCTGGACCATCCAAAATCACATTGGATCTTTTCCCAATAAGAGATAAAATTTTCATAGAAATACTAGCATATTCTGTAAAAATGGTTCTCAAGCCACAATGATGATAGTTTATTTATGCCACAATGAGCATAATATTTTAAAAGATTAGAAAAATGTATATCAGGGACATTTTTGAGAAAAAATACCTTTAATTTCATTGAATAATCTAAATCATCAAAGAAGTATTCTACTTATAAAAGTTAAAAGTAATATTAGCTGATAAATTTTTCCCTATCAATATGATATTACTAGGTATTATACATACTAAACTATTAAAATGTCTTTTAGAGAGGACAACAATAATTGGGAAACTTAAGCCAAACACTCATTTATAATTTTGTTTGCTTAGCCTTACATGTTTGGATATTGAGTCAGTGCCTCCTGTTTTGGAGGGTACAGAACTAACACATGTTCATTCCCTAAAAAACTCTTAGGAATAAAAGAACTTAATTTTTGAGCTTGACTATATTTAAAAAGAGATGAAATTACTATATAATTAATACATGCTATTTTGAACTTTTTAATAATGTTGTCGCTTACATTTGAATTTACTTTTCATAGGTCTCTCCTGCAACTCTCTACCACTTCTGAAGGGTGAAGGGAGAAGGTCTAGGGAACCAGGGAAATGTGACTGATATGAATGGACAATTATTTTCTAAAATCATAGTAAAAATAATTTTCTACCTCAGGATTTTTCACAATAACATAATACCACGAACCATAAAAATCATCCATCTTACATTAAGTTTTTACATGTGCATTGACTTTTTTCAGAACCATATCAGGTTTGGTAAAACTCCGAATCAGCAGATTTAGGTTTGAATTATGAATCTACAATTTATTTGTCAGTTGACATAGAACAACTGTTTTCTCACAACCCAAACCTCACTTTTTTCATGTGTAGAAAAGGATAGTAATATGTACCTTACCTATTTTATGGGATTTTAATGTAGATCCAAAAGGAAAATGTATGCAAATACATTTTGCAAACCTGAAGAGAATTTTGTAAAGAAGCTATCTAGATTTTTGTCTGGTGTGTCTTTTAAATTACATTTTTCTTTTAATTTTTGATAAATATTTTCATCACAAGGAAGAAATTGTATCCATATGCTCTTCTTCCAACAAATGAAATGCATATAAAGAATGATACTTAGTACATATTGTTTGAAATACTTGTTTCATCATGACTTCTGTTTTAAATTTTCATTACAACATGTGACTGTTTTAAGTTTGACTCAATGGAGTTCTAACTGGAAGACTTTCTGGCTTCACAAGCCTTTCTACCTACAGTGAGACTCTAAGTAGGAGCAGAAAATGAAAACTATTACCCATTGGCTGCTCATTGTACAAATCTTTTGCTTTTTGTCGTCTTTGAAATTTATATCTTTTTTATGCCCAAGGCTAATGTGACAAGGTCAAATGGTATTAGGTTTTCACTAATGTCCTTTGTCTTTCTGGTTTGAATTTTCTTAGGAAAAATATACACAGAATGTCAGTAAAAAGAAAAGTTCTAGAGGTCTTTTTTCTTTTTTAAATGTAAAGATTCTACTATTATGTTTCTACTAACCTAATGAATAGTCATAAAGGTGAAAATAGCCAGTTTCTTGATTAAAATTTCCCCAAAAGAAAAAGAACATGGTTCTAAAAACATGGCTATCTGAAAAGGTAAAATTTCAATATTATACAAATATTTGGTCAAACTAAATATTGCTTTGCTTGAATAGATATTTGAAGATGGGGATTTTTGTTTTTAATTCTAAAACTTTATTGGTTACATTTACTTAATGCCTTCATATAACTTATAATTTTCCTACATGTTGTTATGTAAATTCTTGGTGAAAATATGATATACTCTGCAAAAGGAGAAAAACTCATTAACAATTAATCTTTCCAAATCCTTTTATTAGAAGAACAAAGACTATTAAAGGTAGAAAACAAATAATAATTTTCTTTTTAGTAAATATATTTATTAAAATTCAATTTTTACTTGAATAACTTTAATTTCTTACTTGTAATAAAATGTAGAACATACCTGAATAGGACATTAGGGCTTAAATTCACTAAGTATACATTGACAAAGTTTTAACTTTCTTCTTTTTTTATTTCTCTTTGTTGTTCTGTGTACATGTGACATTTCGGTAAATTTTACTATTAAGGATTATGTGTCCAAATATTGAAATATATGTATAAATCTAATGGCCAATATTTTCTCACTTTTTCTACTATTACCTTGGATTTTTCTCCTGGAAATTGTTTTTAAGAAGGAGTGTTGTATAGGTTTAGTATAAATAATAATATTGTACGTATTTAGTATTGGCTACATTCAGAAAGATCTCCCAGCTCAATATTTAGTCTCTTTTTCATCAGTGGTGTCTTTTGTCTCTCTGCTAATATACAACAGGATCTCACAAGAGAGGAGTCAAGGTCAATACAAGGGAAGGTTTTGTGTCAGATGCATGAGGCCCCCAGACACAGTATTATTTCGTAAGCTTCTGAATGTGAACGAAAGTATTTTTTTTTCCATTGCTGGGAGCTATTAGGAATAAAGATATAGAAATCTGCCAGGCCAACTAGAGGGAAAGCATTTTTTTAAAAATCAAAAGAACTGGAAATTAATGCATGCTATTTTTTCTACCAAAAGTACTTCTTCAATTGAAGCATATTTTGAATAATTATAGAGTTCCAATATTTATAGGGGGAATTAGAATACATTTGTATTTGTGATGAGAATATACTTTATATGAAAGAATTCTTGTCTTATTTAAAGATTTACATGATTTGGCTTACTTTTTATTCCCAAATATCTAGGGTAATGTGATATCATGTTCAGAATAAGTGTAGATTTGTCTTAGAAATGTGAATTAAACCAAAGTTGATTTTTCCTTCTTGGCTTTTTTACCCCAAAGATGTGAATATTTTGAATATCACTTATGTTTCTTGCTTGAATGCAGGCTCTTAATAATGATTTTATCTTGGAGAATAATAGAAACCTTTTTAAGTAGGAGGAAAGATTATTATTAGAATTTGAGTATATGTAATTTAATAAGAGTATTAATTTTAGATATTTATAAATTTCTTGTTATTCTACTGATATAAAATATTTTTTATTATTGTCATCCTTTGACACATATTTCCAGTTTATAAATAACTTAGTATAACTTTAGATACTTAGAATATTTTTACTTTCAATCTAGTAAACAAAACATTTTAAAAATAAAAACAGAACTAGTGACTCTAATCAGTTATCTGTCAAAAAGTTAAAAATAAATATTTTTATGATTTTTACCTACTAATGGTTTTTATGTGTTCGATCCAGGAAAGAAAATATAAATAATATAAATTCTCTGTAAATTTAGCCTTATACAAAGACAAGGCAAAACAATAACAATAATATTATGCATTTGTCTTTATTTAAATACCACATATGCACTAAAATCCATGATATTTGTGATTGAAATTGGCAATTCAGTGATACTTCTCTTTAGAAATGAATATACATTTTCCATTATAAAGACTTACGATTGTATAAATATTGCATTTAATAAGTACTATTAATAAATGTTATTATGATTATATTTTAGTGCACAAATACAATTGTACATATAGTTATATATAATTGCATATAATTATGTAATTGTGTTATATAATGTGTAATTGTCTAGTTACTTCAATAATGTTAAGGACATTCCAATTTAAAATTTTCATGCATTCTATTTTTTGTTTTTAGTTTGACAAAAATCACACCACTTTATCATTTTGTTTCTCTGGAAAAATTGGATGTCAGCAACAATTGTCTTTCTGGTAAGTTTAGAATAATACAAAATTTTTTTAAAAATAAGTTTTTGAGTTTCTGTTCCACATATGACGAGGAGTTGTTTTATATAGGTGTGTTAATGGTATTTACAAATCATAGTATATATATGTATAAGTGCATATGTAGGTATCTATAATGTCTGTCCAGAATGTATCCAGCCAGGTACTATGAAAAATAGAGACATTTACTGAAGAAAATACAAGATATAAGAAACATTGTGGATAGGACAGTGATGCCTCAGTCCCCTCTAAAGTAAGCACCTTGGGACCTCACACAGTTCTCCCAATTGCATCAGCTGCCCTGTTGTATTTTCCTGAATCTCCTTCCTTTCAAAGGGAAGAAATATCGTCCCTTTCAAAGCTGATTTTAATTTTGGGAAAAGCCAGAAGTCTCAGGGCACCAAATCTGGGCTGTGGGGTGGGGGAGCTGCGTGATCTGGGTGATTTGATGTTTTGCCAACATGTTCTGCACAAGACATGATGCATGAGCAGGTGTGTTGTGATGAAGCTACTAATCACAGTTGCCCATAGCTGAGGCTTTCTGAATCATCTGAATAATTTCCATGGAGAAATGTTCAAGCTTACACAAAATCTGATGCAGATGTGTTGCTCTACCTGCTCAGTCATTTTGAATGTGATGGCCACACAGTACTCATGCTCCCTCAACAGCTTCTGTCTCCCCAGCTGACTAGTATAGTGAAGTCATCATAGTTCATGCATGCACATTCCAGTCTACTCTCTTGACTGCAAGGTTACATTGATGTTGCACAAACTGTTCTCATTATATTAACAATGGTTGGACTTTTTCCAGGCAGACCTCTTATATATGTATACACACACACACAATAAGGTATAGAGGAGGAAAAATTTCTCTTCTACCTTCTTAGGTTCATTGACTGGGATTAAGAATTCAACTGACACAAGATTTAATTGTTTTCCTTTCACATGTATATGGGAGTTCTCATAAGAAAAAGATCACAAGAAGCAATTAGACTTCTTGGTCAATCATGAGAAATGTACAGGGAACCAACAGTGATGGGAAGGAAACTGGGACTCAAATCAATGGTTTGGACCAGAAGGAAGAAAGAAACATTGAACCAGAAAAGAATGAAGAAACAAGAATTCAAAAAAATGAGGAGAGGCTTAGGAACCTCCAGGACATCTTTAAACGTCCCAACATCCTAATTATAGGGGTACCAGAAAGGGAAGAGGAAGAGCAACAAATGGAAAACTTATTTGAACAAAGAATAAAGGAGAACTGCCCCAATCTGGCAAAGGAAATAGACTTCCAGGAAGTCCAGGAACCTCAGAGAGTCCCAAAGAAGTTGGACCCAAGGAGGAACACACCAAGGCACATCATAATTACATTACCCAAGATTAAAATGAAGGAGAGAATCCTAGAGGCAGCAAGAGAAAAGGAGACAGTTACCTACAAAGGAGTTCCCATAAGACTCAGCTGATTTCTCAAAAGAGACTTTGCAAGCAAGAAGGGGCTGGAAAGAAGTATTCCAAGTCATGAAAGGCAAGGACCTACATCCAAGATTACTCTATCTAGCAAAGCTTTCATTTAGAATTAAAGGGCAGATAAAGTGCTTCTCAGATAAGGTCAAATTAAAGGAGTTCATCATCACCAAACCCTTATTCTATGAAATGTTAAAGGGATTTATCTACGAAAAAGAAGATAAAAAATATGAACTGTAAAATGACAACAAACTCACAGTTATTAACAACCACACCTAAATCAAAAACATAAACAAAGCAAACAGCTAGAATAGGAACAGAATCAAAGAAATGGAGATCACATGGAGGGTTATCAGCAGGGGAGTGGGAGGGGAGAGAGGGGGAAAAGGTATAGAGAATAAGTAGCATAAATGGTAGGTAGAAAATAGACAGGGGGAGGCTAAGAATAGGATAGGAAATGTGGAAGCCAAAGAAATTACATGTATGACTCATGGACATGAACTAAAGGGGGGGAGTGTGGGTGGGAGGGGATGAGCAGGGTGGAGGGGAATAAATCAGAGGAAATGGGACAACTGTAATAGCATAATCAATAAAATATATTATAAAAAAAAAAGAATATCTCTTTCCTCCTAGTATAGGGAGGGCATCTTTCACATAGGAATTTCATTTCCTGCTTTAAAGAAAAATAAGGAAAATCAGAGTACCTTTGCACCTGCTGTTTTTAGACTTCCATTATGTCAAATTGAAGCTGTGTGTTCTGAGCTGCTTCAAAGACATGGCGAAATAATTCCATTGCTTTTTTTTCCACTTTTAAAATCACATTACTTCCATTTCTCCAGTAGACCTTGGCATATGTCACACTTATATCATTATTAATATCATATGTCTTTTAACTATGAAATAAATAGCCTAGTGAAGATGAGGAAACAAACTTGTCTAACATGTTGACTTATAACAGGTATAGACACTCATTAAAAGAGTATTAAGGAATGAGGAAAATGATGAATTGATTTGGTTGAATAATTCCCCCAAAGTTTGCCCATCTCAACTCCCTGTAAGTTTCCTCATAAAGACAACTATAGTTCTAATTTGTCACCATAGGTTAATTTTGACTGTTATACATCTTTATATTAATGGGATCAAACAATGCATTCTCTTTTGCCTCTAGTTTTCTTTGCTCAACATTCATATGATATTGCACTGTGTAGTTTATATCATTAATCATTTTTTCTGAGATGTAGTCTACTGTATGAATGCAGAATATATCACAATTTATTTGTACATTGATATTGTCTGATATTTTAATTGCCTGTGGTTTGGAGCTATTATGATTATAAAGCTCCTATGGAAATTCTTGTACAAATCTTTTTGCAGATATATGTTTTCAGTTCTCTTGGGTAAATGTGTAAGAGTGTAATTTCTGTATAATAGAGTAGGTGTATGTTTAACTTGATAAGAAACTGAAAGAAACTCTTTTCCACAGTAGCTGTAACATTTTACAGCCCCACATGCAATATATGAGTGTTCCAATTGCTTAATTTTACAGGGTGTTTGTATTTCATTGTGTTATTTTATTATGGTTTTAGTTTGCATTTTCCTGATGAAGAATGATATTGTGCTTCTTTTCATACATTTATTGATGATTGCTTTATATTCTTTTGTGTCTATTCAAATGTCTTACTGTTTTTTAAAAATTTGATTATTTCTTTTTTATTGATTTGTATACATTTTTATGTATTCTGAATGAAGTTCTTTGTCAGATATATGTTGTGTAAATATTTTGTCCCAGCACTCCTTAACTTACTGATTTTATTAATGTTATCTGTAGATGAGTGAAAGTTTTAAATTTTGATGAAATTTTTCATTTTTAAATATTTTTCTTTGTGTTCTTTGTAGTATTTTCCTACTTCCTGATTGGGATGATTTTCCATGCTTTATAGTTTTCTTATAGAAGTTTTGTATTTAGTTTTTACCTTTGGGTCTGATTTATCTCAGATTAATTTTTATAAATGATCTGAAGTAGGGGATAAATTCAGGTTTTAATATAGATGTTTAGTTGTTCCAGCAATTTGTTAAACAAGGATTTTCATCATCGAATTACTTTAGTGTCTTTGTCAAAATTGATTTGAATTTGACTACTTTGGATGTGTTTATATTAACTGCCTTTCTCTTAAGAATAGGTGATTTTTCTATTTCTTTTTAATATCTAGTTTTTTAACTATATGTTGTACATTTTACATATTATAGTTTGTTGACTGACTCTAGACATGATTGTCTTCCTTTTAAAGGGTGCTAAGTTTAATTCTGGTAGGCAGTTCAAGTATTTATGGGAAATTTTTTTTCTGTCAGTCTTAATTTCATTCTCTCCTAGGACAATTCATTTCAGTTTTCAACTCTGAGCACATGCCCCTACACTAGGGCATTATCTTCATTCCTAATGCATAGTCTTTAATATTGTAAGCCGAATCTTGGAGATACTCAGTTAGGTCTCATTCTGGCTGAGTTGAAACTCCAATGTCTTTCATTCCTGTATGAGCTTCAGCGTGATCATTCAGCTTAGCCCTACAGAAGATGATCTCTGCTAGGCTCTTCAGTCTTGTCCTGCCTGTGTAACACCTAGCCGTCGCCTAAGGACCTGAGGTAAATCTTCACATAGACTTCTCCCAGCTCATTTCCCCACAACGTATACACACAAAGCTTCTCGGTACTTTTTACCGTAAATTCCAGCATCAGTTCTATTCTTTGCCTTCTCACTTAGCAAAACAGCCTCTTTGCTTGGTCTCTACTCTCTTGCTCTGAAGTGGTAAAATGCTTTCAGGCAGAAAACCACTGTGATTGTAGACTCTCCATGTATGTTTCCCTTCTCTCAGAGTCAGGCTTAAAAACAGGTGCTTTGTGTATATAGACCAGTTTTATGATTCTTTTCTGTGGGACAGCAAGTCCAACATAAATTACTCTGTAATGTACCTAAGATTAACTTACTATTTTTATTTTTGAAAGTTTAATGGGTCCGTGTTGAAAAACTTTTTAAGGATATCTTCAATTCAACCACTTTTCCTATTACTTTTTAAAATCTAACTTAAATTTTAATTGTTTATATTTTATTGTCTATACTATTACAGTTGTCCCAGTTTCCCCACTTTGCACCCCTCTACCCAGCCCCCTCCCACTCCCTCAGGAAATCTCCACACCATTTTCCATGTCCATGGTCATGTGCATATGGTTACTTTATCCCCTATGCTGTAGTCTACATTCCCAGGACTGTTCTGTAACTGCCAATTTGCACTTCTTAATCCCTTTACCTTCTCCATCCATCCCCCTAACCTCTCTCCGATCTGACAACCATCAAATCGTTCCCTGTATCTAATTCTGTTTCTTTTCTGCTTGTTTATTTTGTTTTTTTTTTAGAATCAATTGTTGATAGGTGTTGTAGTTACTGCTATTTTTTTGTTCATATTTCCCCCTCTTCCTCCTTCTCCTTCTTCAAGAACACCCTTTAATGTTTCATATAATATTGAAGTGATAGTGATGAACTCTTTAGCCTTTTCTTGTCTGGGAAGCTCTTTATCTGGATTTGTTTCCAGAAAGAGACCTGAGTGAACCCTCCCTCCCCACAAGCTTGTTCCTCGGTTCTTATCTTGCTCTCAAGAGGATTCGAGCAAGGGGTAACATGTATAGTGGTAACAAGATGGCAATTTTATTTATGAAATGCATATAAGCTCAAAGCTGCAAGCAGGCACCTGGCTAGTCTGAATGCACCCTGTATGGAGGAAATAAAGTTGTAAGTTTTGTAGTAAGTTTGTTCTATACACTTCAGCCAAGGCTACAAGTGGGCACCTGGCTAATCCAAGTACTCTGGCTATTGGGGTTCAGGGGTTATATACCTGAGTCAGCTCTCAGGTTTCTCCTCCTTCCCCTTCTAAAACCTTGGGAATAATGTACAGCTACAAAGGCTTTCTTTCTCACCTAGTAAAGGTTGTTTGTCTTAGTGAAATTGTTACTGAGGCTCCCTTGCCTCAAGGACTCCCCTCTTCCTGCGCTCTCCCTGTTTGTCATATTCATGGTACCTGGCAATCTTATCTGACCAGTCTAATTGGTGAGACATGACTTCCTTTTGTTTCTAGCCTCATGTTTTGAGTTCTTTGTTAGATTGTAATAGTGGGGGCCCCTGCTTTATTTTTCCTCCAGCTGCTCATTTCTAACTGCTACCTACAGTAACACTTCCATTCTAAATGATAGCTTCACTGGGCAGAGCAATCTTGGTTGTAGGTCCTTGCTTTTCATGACTTTGAAAATTTCTTGACAATCCCTCCTCACCTGCAAAGGTTCAGATTTCAGTTTCTCCTACTTTGTGTTTATAATCTAGAATAAACTGTTTTAAGCCCTTTACACACATTATTTAATTTAATCCTCACCCTATGAGATAGGTATAAAACTGAATTGCATGATTTGCATAAATTCACAGAGCTGCTAAATAGTAGTAATATATATTCTGACATAAGATTTTGTGTTCTTAATATGGTCTCCTTTTAAAAGTATATTGTTCTCTGCAGAACAAATAATTTTTGTTGCTTTTTAAATAGTTAAATAAAATGTTCATTGATCTATTATTTTCTTTTTCTGATATATATTTCAAAATGATTCTTATTATTTGTTTCTGTAGATCTTACAAGTGCTGTACAGTGGTTTGATGCATGCTATTCCCTCCGTGAATTGACTCTGACTGGAAATCCACTTCTTCAAGAAATAAACTGGAGGTAAAGAAACATTGTTGCATACTTTGTACATTATTATAGTTGCAGAAAACATAAACTGGTGAAAATTGTATTGTGTATACAATTTTCTTTGGAAAAGTTAATAAAAATAATGTATAAGTTATTCAAGACAAAATCGTTTCATAAGAATAGTTTGAAAATATTCTTCAGCCTAAAATAATTTTTGCATGGGTATGAACTAATGCAGATTTGAAATGATAATTCTGATCCATATCATGATTATGTACAATTTTAATATGATGTTAACTTGAGTCTTATTTATAGAAAAGATATTTATTGGGAATTACTTCATGAGTCATCTAAATCACATAGCTTGCTACTTAAAATTATTTCCTTTTTGTCAACAATTAGATTTTGTTTTCATTTCTTAAAAGTTAAAGTTGGTATCTCTTATATGTATTATAAGCACGTATGATTTCATGCCTTTCTTTGAAACATTGCAGTACCAGGTATAATGAAGAAAAGTAATTTTTAATTTTGAGAATTAATTTTCCTCTTCAAAAATATTTTTCTAATATGAATCTCTCATATTATACTAACACTATTTCCCCAAATTGATTAGCAACTTTTATTTTTATACAATCAAGTTTTTAAAAGATGATTATACATGTAATCAACTTCATAATTTTACTTATGAATTTAAATACTGTGTAAAATCCACCACAAGCAAGATATTGAACATTTTTATCACCCCAGAGAATTACCTCATTGGCCTTTGCAGTTGGTCCCTTCTTCCAGTTCTTTAAAAATGCCTTAAATGTCTTTAAGGCTTTTGTGTTTTTGAACTAAAGTCGGCTGACATTTTTGTCTTAATTCCTCAGTCTCTGAATACTTTTGAGATTTTATCCTTATCATTTGTGTTCAGTATTCTGATATGATGTGCTTTGGTGTGATTTAATGTAGATTTACTCTGTTTAGAATTAATTAAGCCTCTTGGAACTTATGGATCAATAATTTCATAAAATCTAGAAATTTTGGGCCATTACTTTTTCAAATATTTTCTGCCTCATTCTAGTCCTATTACCAGGACTTTAATTTCACCAATATTATACAAATTGATGTATTCCAGAAGTTGCTATCACTCTGTTCTAACATTTATTATACTTTTTTCTGGCTATATTTCATTATTAATAGTGTTTGCTTTGTCTTCAAGTTTTCTGATATTTTTCTTATGTATCTACTCTGTAGTTATTTTCATCCAGACTATTTTTTAGTTCAAATTTCAGATATTGTGTTTTTCACCTCTAGAAGTATCTTTTATGTGTTTTTTTAACATTTGTGGTTTCTCTCCTAATCATTCTCATGTTTTCTGAAATCATCATGAACATAAAGAGAATATGTATAATGCTCTTTCAACATTCTTGTCTGCTAGTTCCATCATCTTTTTCACTTTGAATTTGATATTTACTGATTTTTTTCTGATTGGCTCATATTTTCCTGCTTCTTGCATGACTGATCAATTTTTTATTGTATTTCAGACATTTTAAATTTTATATTGTTGATTTGTTAACTTTTTATTTATTTTATTTTAAAGGCCATCTAGAGGGAGTATAGGGGAAAGGAAATCAGTCAGGCTTTCTTACTGGCCCGATAAGCAGCATTCTCATAACCTTGAGTGGGCCCCCATGCGCAGAATCACACTCTGTTATACAATATCTTGGCAGCCTGCTGGCTTAGTGTGCATTTAGTGTATAAGGGGGTTGGGACTCCCTGCTGGCGTGACATGTGGCTCGTGGCATGTGGCAGGCGTGGATCACCCACCCTTGAATAAAGGCATGTCAGACATCCTCATGGCTCTGTGAATTTTCTTCCGTCTGCCCAAATCTCAAGTGAACCTGCCAGGCCTTGACAGGCTGCAAGACAGTGGGGGGATCCAAAAAAAGCCAGAATTACCTTTTGCAGGGTGGGTCCCTTGTAATACAGGCTTCCCCCACTAGTGAGTGTTCTAGGAACCAATCTGTATCAGTGTATCAGCTGGCGTTGTTGTGAGAGGCTGGGTTGGGCTTCAATGAATTTTTTGATGACTCTTTCAGTGAATTTGCCCCTTTCATGATGGGTGATTTACCAGCACACCTGCCCACACTGCACTGAGTGTTCAGCAGTTTTCGACCCAACATGGCATGACTCCTGTTCCCCACCCTCACTACTCACCTGATCGCACCCTGACTGACAGTTTTTTTGTTTCCCTGGATGAAAAAAGTCCACAAAGGGAAACATTTTGCAAATGTGGAAGAGGCAAAACAAAAAATGGCAGGAACACTAAAAGTCATCAAAATTGATGAGTTCAAAAACTGATTTGAGCAGTGGAGAAAATGTCTCGATAGTGTATTGCATCAAAAGGAGAGTAGCAAGTTTAAAAATGTAAGAAAATTACACATTTTTTTATAAATAAATCCTGGGTTTTGGGGTTCCCCTCTTATAGTCTGTTTCTGACATGCAGCAGCTAAATTACTTGGAATTAGTAAGATATTTTCAAGGCTTGTTTTGGGGTTCTGAAGGAAATCATTAGACTAGTGCTAAATGCACCCCACCACAATTGTGCTGACTTCCTGAATGTTCTCCCTGATACCTCCTCTTATACATGTTCTTTCCACTTTGGCTGATTGGAATTGTAGGTTCAGTCTTATGTAGGTTCTTGTAATTTTTCTGCCTTTTGCTTTCCACTGGTCTTTCCCTTGTTCTTACATGGTTTTCTTTTTCATGTCCTCAGATCATTACTCATTTACCAAGGTCCAGGTGAATTGTGTCCCAGGACAATGGTTTTCCTATTAGGTGCTGGGCAAATGAGACATGAATTCTCTTGCTAATCCAGTGTCAGTTTCCATCCAAAGAGGTATCATGTTACCAGCTGTAAGCAGGAACAAAACTATGCCCTGAATCATCTTTACAATTATTTATTTATTTTGTTTTTATAGAGCATGAACAGTTATCTTGTTGATTAAAATATGCTTGTGATAAATATATTTATATAAATCTATTAAATATCAATAGATATTCACATTTTTTAGAAGATTTTATTTATTTATTTTCAGAGAGAGGGGAAGGTAAGGAGAAAGAGAGGGAATGAAACATCAATGTGTGGTTGCCTCTTGCCCCCCACTACTGGGGACCTGGCCCGCAACCCAGGCATGTGCCCTGACTGGCAATTGAACCTGTGATGTTTTCATTTGCAGATTCATGCTCAATCCACTGAGCTACACCAGCCACGGCAGATATTCACATTTTATACTTAACTATATATACTTTACATTCTTGAAGAAAATATTTAATTAGAAATAATATGGAAATAAAATAGATAGTATTTATATTATCAATATATGCATAATTTAGCTATTATAATTTCTATATATTTAAATGAAATTTTCTGGACTAGAGTAATACCTACTTGAAAATATTGCCAATCAAATTTCATTTGGATTAGTTTGTCTAATACAGTTTTCATAATTTTAAGAAGGCATTCACTTACCTAAAGGATTTTTTATATCTTATAATCTGTAAAATATGGATTAGTTAATGAAAGGATCAACTCAAACTTTAACTAGTGCATTCTGGTGAACTTTACATAACCCCATGATACCAACAAAGGGATTAGTTGTAGATTTTCCCAACTGACTTTTTACTTTCATGTCTAGCCAGTGATAACATGAACAAAACTGATGTACTAAAAAAAATATTCTCTTTTTAAAACTTAAACCACAGACTCAGTTTGGAAATTCCTTTGGGAATGTTTTTCATTCATTAATGATTAATAGAGCTTCTTAAGTGACAGAATATTCACCAGGAAGTTTTTACTAAATGAAGTATTGATTCAGCCCTTGACTAGCAGGAACCCAGCTGGAAAAACTAATGTTGAGATACTTAGTATTCGTATACTTCATTCCCAACATGAATCAACTTGTTACAGCACTTTCTAATATATTCATCATAGAGTCTTATAAGGCTGCATTTGAACTTAATTAAGGCCAATCCCTGAACTACTACCTTATAGAGATCTGAGAACTGTTCTTGAAAAAAATTAAAGAAAAATATTTTTACATAGAACACTAACTCCATTCTATATAATTATTATATAAATCACAAATTTCAAGATATGGTCACACTTGTGAAGTTCCCAAGCAAACTAAATTTTTACATCTAAAAGAACTTTAAAGTATTCCTACTAAAATAAACCATTTGGGAACTTTTTAATGTAAAGATGATAAATGTAACATCAGATATTCCAAAGGTAAAAACTCAAGCCCTGCTGATGTATTTGATGATAAAATTATCATTTTGTTCCTTGATGATGGGGTATTAATTAACATCAGAATAGCTTCCACATAATGCCAGCTGCTACAGCTAGAAACAAACCTAGTATCTACTAGTACTTTTGAATTTATTTATTTTTAATTATTTTGTTTGGAGCATAAAAACTTGTTTTGTTAAAAAAATATATTTGGGGTAAAATAGTGATCTGTCCATTATTAATCTGATAAAGCAAATTCTTATACTTTTTCCTCTAGTATTATGTCAAATTATTTGATTAAAATGGCTCTTTATTTTGTCATCACTTTTTTCTAAATAGAAAGCTGGTTTCTTCTGTATATTTGAAACATACTCTCTAGTGTCGGTTGTCACAGAAATACCTTTCTAAGAAACTTTCATACCATTTATATAAAACCAATGGCAATGTTAATCAGTGAACACATCATTGGAATGTACTTGTCCATTCACACAATATCTCTTATTTTGGCAAATTCTTCTAACATAATTTATATATATATACACATATATATCATGCACACACATATGTATACACACACATTTTGTTATATATAACACACATATGCACACTTGTTACATATGTACGTGCATGTACATGCACGTACATATGTATGTGTGCGCACACATACATATGTATATATAACAAAACATGATTTCCTAAAATCTCCCATATTTGTTACCTATACATATAACTAAAATATAAACACATGCATTTTAACATGTATGCACGCATATACACACATACCACATACAACATACGGCATACATAATATATAACATGCACATGTATGCAGCAGATATATAACATGTGTTTTAACATATGTGCATGCTAAAACATGCATGTCTTGACAAATATGTTTTATGCACGTGTGTATGCATGCATATAGGTATATATGTTTTGTTATGCATATATACCATACACGTGTGTGTACATGTTTTGTTAAAATTTCCCATGGAAGCTTTTTTCTTTCTTTTTGAAATTAGAGACAATTTTTAAATGATTAGAATTTTAGAGTTTTTTTTTTAAGTTTAACCTGAGCATCTCTGATTTTAGCATAAGATGTTATAATCTATTTTCTTCCTAATACAATGGTTGTTATTCTTTAAGATGCATTAAAAGTGCTATATTTTTAAAATAGAGATTCTCCCGGACCCACCAGTACATGACTGGTGTAACTGAAGACTCTGCATTTTAGGATGTGTCCCAGGCACCGCTGATGCAGCAGTTCAAGGACAATGCTTTCAGAAACACTCCCTGCAGGGTTGGATGCACACATGGGAATCTAGCCTTGAATTCCCTTTCCAATGGAATTAGAGTGATTAAGATAAAGAATGTACATAATATACTTTGTGGTTCTCATGTTAGCAGTGTGTGTATTGGCTGTCTTTTGTTGATACCTCCTCATTTAGCCAAAATGAGACCTGAAATGTAGCTGCTCAAGAGGGTCTCATCGGTGGCACTGCATTTGCCTTTGCACTGCCCCTGAGTCATTGGCATACCTCACTCCTTCTGCTCCTCAGGGCCTCTCTGGAGACCAAGACAGAAATTTGCTTGGTACACAAGTATTGAGTTAGCCAAAAAGTCTGTATTTTTTTTGTAAAATAAAAGGCACATTTTTCATTTTCACCAATAACTTTATTGATTTGGATAGTTTGAATATGTTGGCTATCTCTCACACATGGTGTAACATTGGTTGTTCTCAATTACTGTCTTGATTTGATTGCCCTCACCTTCGCCTGGTCTACCAGACTGTGGAGCACCGTCCAGCAAGAAATCTCCAGCACTAAACATTGCAAACCACTTTTGACACATTTGATCAGTCACAACACTTTCTCCATGTACTGCACAAATCTCTTTTTGTATTTCAGTTGTGTTTTTACCTTTCTTGAGATAATAAAATATAATAGGCCAAAAATGTTGCTTATTTTCTTCCATTTTCAATATTAAAATGGTTACACAAAAATTCACCCACTTTGATAAGTTTTTTTAAATGCACACTGATCTGACAGCTGTCACAATACAATCTAACACAATTGTTTCAAATAAAGTTAAAAACAACTAAGCACTACTAGAACCAACTTACAGAAAAACCGAACGAATCTTTTGGCCAATGCAATAATTAGAACAGTTGGTTATTCTCAAGGACTATCTCTATCAAGTTATTGAAGCCTTATGTTTACTCTTCTATAATTTAGAAAATTTGAACTAAAGAAACAGGAAAAGTAATAGCATTAGAGCATCTTTTTTTTTAAGTTGGTTGAACACTACAGTTTTTCAATACCCTTTATTTTCACATCACACAAACATCATTATTTCATACCTGGCAATTTATAATTACAACTAAATAAGTTATTTTGACATTATAGTCATGTCTTTTTAAAAATGTGTTTGTTTATTATTATCCTCATCTGAGGACATACTTGTTGATTTTAGAGAGAGGGTAAGGCAGGGAGAGAGAAAGGGAGAGAAGCATTGATCACCTCTCCTATGCTCCTCTCTCACCTTGACTGGGGACCATACCTGCCACTGAGACATGTGCCCTGACTGGGAATTGGACCCATGATCTTTTGGTTTACAGGACAATGCTCCACCCAACTGCGCCACACCAGCCAGGGCTATAGTCATGACTTGATGAAAACCTGATATTTAAAATACAGTGTATCTCTATTAGTAATGTAATAAATAATTTGATAGCATGTCATAGGGATAGTTAATCTTGCCATTATATTTTGATTATTATCAATTTCACTTTCAGAGAGTAATTTTTCCTTGCTTTAAGGACAGCCTCAGTCATAGATTTCATGTTATATTTAGTATTGTACATCTGTGATAAACACCTTTGATAACCTCATAACCTGTGATGAATAGCTAGCATCCTAATTTAGCATTCTGCTTTTGAGCCACATCTTAAAATGAATCCAGCCAGAAACACAGTATGCGCTATTTAATTCATCCTTTGTAGTAAATGTGGCAGTTTTTGGCAAACATTGATGACTACCAGCCTACTGAGAAAGAGCAAAATAGCCCTGACTGGTGTGGGTTAGTTGGTTGGGTGTTGTCCCACAAAGCAAAAGACCACCAGTTGGATTCCCGGTTAGAGCAGATATCTGGGTTGTGGGTTTGGTCCCTGGTTGGGGCATGTACCAGAGGGGTGATGTTTCTCTCCCTCTCTTTCCTCCATCCCTTCCCCTCTCTAAAAATAAATAAATAAAATTGTAAAAAGAAAATTCAAAGTATATGGACCCAAATTTTCTTAATTAGCTCATTTTGTTAGCAAAGCATTAAGCTTTTTATCTGCTTTTTAATATTATAAAATATGATAATTACTCTAAAGAACCAAACCTTATTATTTTCTCTCTATCTTTATTTAAATATCAGTAAGGAAAAAAAGGCATTTTTTTCTGGGGAGATGGAGAGGAGTAGGAGGCTAATCATCTGTATCCCCAGAAAATAAAAATGTGTAGTGTTCCTCTTTTTGGTTTTTATGAAGGGAGATGTAATCACACCTCTCCTGTGATCACATTTATTACTAGCAAGTCTACCAGGATTGTAACTACATACAGAGACGCAGTATGACATTTGTTGGCCTGAGGCGTTTTTGCTTTAATGGACCACTTCCTTGATTTCATTTTTTAATTATTATTTTTATCTTCATCTGAGGACATGCTTATTGATTTTAGAAGGAAGGGAAGGGAGTGAAAGAGATAAGGAGAGAAACATCAATATGAGAGAGGCACATTGATCAGTTGCCTCTCATATGAGCCCCGATTGGGACCGAACCTGCAACCGAGGCATGCGCCCTGACCTGGAATCGAACCTGCGACCTTTTGGTTTACAGGATGATGCTCCAACCAACTGAGCCACACCATTCAGGTCCACTCCCTTAATTAAAAAAATATATATATATATGTATTTTACAACTGTCTTTGTATAAATGGGCACATCGATTCTGACTATA
The DNA here is from genome assembly GCA_004027475.1 of Anoura caudifer. Taxonomy (NCBI): domain Eukaryota; kingdom Metazoa; phylum Chordata; class Mammalia; order Chiroptera; family Phyllostomidae; genus Anoura; species Anoura caudifer. The sequence goes on along the minus strand of PVKU01000794.1, from coordinate 15,363 downwards.
CATTTAGGCAGAAAGAATAACTGACATTACAGCTATCATTGTTTTCCTTCTCAAACCTTAGCATTTTAGTAATGATACCTTTGCCATCTTCCTTTAGTTTTTAGGAACTGTTTTGTTTAGTTTTTCAATTAATAAACTTAATTTTTAGAGCAATTTTAACAGCAAAATTGAGCAGAAAGTACAAAGAATTCCTACATACTCCCCTGTCTCTACACATGCACAACCCCCAAGCCCCCAGTCAATATCACACTCCAAAGTGGTACACTGTTTTCCCCGCCCTTGACATGGAAGTGTTATTTTTAAGCCTCACAGACACAGAGGACAGGGTGCTGGACACAGGGAGGCCCAGGGAGGCTCGTGTGCTTGAGCTTGGTGGCCTTGTCCCGAGGCATGAAACTTGAGGCCAGCCCTGGCTGCAGTCTCGTGGTGCCACCCCACAGTGCGAGGACAGGCCAAGGCGAGGCCTTTGACAAATGAAGCCTTACATTTCTGTAGGTTGCTCTGGAGCTCAAAGCGATACACTTTTTACAATTAATGACCTACACTGACACATCATCATCACCCAAATTCTATAGTATACATTAGGGTTTATTCTTGATGTTTTACTGTATAGGTTTGAAAAATGGGTCATGACATATATCCAATATGTAGTATTATATGAAATAGTTTTATATGGCTTTAAAATCCTCTGTCCTATTTATCCCTCCCTCTACCTTAACCCCTGACAACCACTAATTATTTTATATCCACAGTTTTGCTTTTTTCCAGAATGTATCATAGTTGGCAGTTATACAGTTTTGCTTTTTTCCAGAATGTATCATAGTTGGCAGTCATACAATATGTGGTCTTCTTAGATTGGCTTCTTTCACTTAGTAATATGCATTTAAGGTTCCTCCATGTCTGTTCATGGCTCAGTAGCTCATTTCTTTTTATATGGATGTATCAGAGTCTATTTATTCACCTACCGAAGGACATCTCCGTTGCTTTCAACTTAGGCAAACACAAATAAAGCTGCTATAAGCAACTGTGTGTAGGTTTTTGTGCAGACATAAGTTTTCAATTCATTTGGGAAATACAAAGGAGACTGAGTGCTGAATCAAATGGTAAAAGTATGTTTAGTTTTATAAGAAACCACCAAACTGTCTTCCAAAGTGGTTGTAACATTTTGCATTTCCACCAGCACTTAAAGAGAATTGACAAATGAGGCCTTACATTTCTTCACATCCTCACCTACATTTAGTGTTACATGTTTTAGATTTTGGCCTTTCTAACAGGTAGGTAGTTGCATCTCATTTTTTTAATTTATAATTTCCTAATGACATGATATTGAACATCTTTCATATACTTATTTGCCATCATTGAAATATTCTTTGGTGAAGTCCCTTTTATGATCTTTGGCTCATTTTTAAAATTGGGATGGTTTCTTATTGGTAAATTTTAAGACTTCTTTGTATATTGTGGATGTCTTATCAGATATAGCTTATCATAGTCTCATGACAGTGTATTTCTCACAGCATAGATATTTATTTTTAATGAAGTTAGGCTTATTAATTATTTTTTTCATAAATTGTGTCTTTGGTGTTGTATCTAGAAAACCATTCCATAGCCAAGGTCATCTAGATTTTTTCTTATTTGGCATTTTACATTTTACTTTTAGGTTTGTGATCCTCTTTGTTCATTTTTGTGAAGTGTTTAAGGTCTGTGCCTAGATTCCCTTTTTAGCTTTCATTTTTGCATGTGGTTGTACAGTTGAGGGCCATTGATGTTTTCTCCAGCATGCATTTACTTTGTCAAAGATGACTTGACTATATTTACATAAGTCTATTTCTGAGCTCCCTCTTTTGTTCCATTCATCTATGTTTATTCTTTTCCCAATACTACCATGCTCTCTTTTTTAATGTATTTTATCAATTATGCTATTATAATTGTCCCATTTTTCCCCCTTCATTCCCCTCTAGCCTGCACATCTCCTCCTACCCACATTGCTCCCCTTTAGTTCATGTCCATGTGTCATAAGTTCTTTAGCTTCTACATTTCCCACACTATGCTTGCCCTCCCTCTGTCTATTTTCTACCCACCGTCTATGCTACTTATTCTCTGTACCTTTTCCCCCTCTCTCCTCCTCCCACTCCCCTGTTGATAACCCTCCAAGTGATCTCCATTCCTGTGTTTCTGTTCCTATTGTAGCTGTTTGCTTAGTTTGCTATGGTTTTAGGTGTGGTTGTTAATATCTGTGAGTTTGCCGTCTTTTAACTGTCATATTTTTTATCTTCTTTTTCTTAGATAAGTCCCTTTAACATTTCATATAATGAGGGCTTAGTGATGATGAACTGCTTTAACTTGACCTTATCTGAGAAGCACTTTATCTGCCCTTCCATTCTAAATGACAGCTTTGCTGGATAGAGCAATCTTGGATGTAGGTCCTTGACTTTCATGACTTGGAATACCTCTTTCCAGCCCCTTCTTGCCTGTAAGGTCTCTTTTGAGAAATCAGCTGACAGTCTGATGGGAACTCCTTTGTAGGTGACTATCTCCTTATCTCCTGCTGCCTCTAGGATTCTCTCCTTCATTTTAATCTTGGCTAATGTAATGATGATGTGCCTTGGTGTGTTCCTCCTTGGATCCAACTTCTTTGGGACTCTCTGAGCTTCCTGGACCTCCTGGAAGTCTATTTCCTTTGTCAGATTGGGGAAGTTCTTCTTTATTATTTGTTCAAATAAGTTTTCTACTTGCTCTTCCTCTTCCCCTTCTGGTATCCCTATAATTTGGATGTTGGGACGTTTCAAGATGTCCTGGAGGTTCTTAAGCCTCTCCTCATTTTTTTGAATTCTTGTTTCTTCATTTTTTTCTGTTTGGTTGTTTCTTTCTTCCTACTGGTCCACTCCACTGATTTGAGTCCCAGTTTTCTTCCCATCACTATCAGTTCCCTGTGCATTTTCCTTCATTTCACTCAGCGTAGCCTTCATTTTTTCATCTAATTTGCATCCAAATTCAACCAGTTCTGTGAGCATCCTGATCACCAGTGTTTTGAACTGTGCAACTGATAGGTTGGCTATCTCTTTGTTGCTTAGTTGTATTTGCTCTGGAAATTTGATCTGTTCTTCCATTTGGGCCATTTTTTTTTTTTTGTTTGGTCACACCTGTTATGTATTAGGGGTCGAGCCTTAGGTGTTCACCAGGGCGGTGCAACCCACCTTGCTGGGTTGTGATGCTGTATGTGGGGGCGGAATCCGAGAGGGAACAATGGCGCTTGCTCAGCTCTCTGCCAGAGTTCAGTTACTTCCCTGCTTCCCACAAGCAAATTGGGCCCTTCTGGTGCTGATTCCCAGGTAGGTGGGCTTGTGTACATTCTAGGTCCCTGTGGGTCTCTCTAAGGAACTCTCCTGTGAGGCTGGGAGTCTCTCCTGGCACCTCAACCCCCACAAGTGTTTTCAATTGGTGTTTTGAGGCTTTATTTCTGTGCACTGGGACCCTGTGTTATGCAGTCTGTCTCACTTCCCAGTTTTGCCTGGTTTATCTGCGCATGAACGTGGGACTTCCGGGTCAGCCAGCTACCTTGTGCACAGTGCCCCACTTCACAGTCGCCACCTCACTGGGTCTGCCCATTGCCACCCCGGGCCCAGGGTCTGCCAGCCATCACCTGGGCACCCAAGGTCCACCTACTGCGACTTACGTGCCGGTACCACCACTGCTTTTTTGCTGTGACCCCTCTCTGCTTCCCTGCCCGACTCTGCCCCTCCCACCAGTCTTAATGTATGTTTCTATTTTAACTCCTTGGTTGTTGGACTTCCATACAGTTCAGTTTTCTGTCAGTTCTGGTTGTTATTTTGTTTCTAAATTATTATTGTCCTTATTTTGGCTGTGCAAGGAGGCACAGTGTGTCTACCTATGCCTCCATCTCGGCCGGAAGTCTATTATGCTCTCTTGATTACTGTAGCTTGATAGTAAATCTTGAAGTTAGGTAGTGTTAGCCTACAAACTTTGTTCTTTTCCTTCAATATTAAGTTAGTTATTTGGGGTCTCTTGCCTGTGTAAACTTTAGAATCAGTTTGTTGATATTCTCTTAACTTTTTTTTGCAGATATTTTGATTGTAATTGTGCTGAATCTTTAGATCAAGTTAGGAAGAACTGACTTCTTGATAATATTGCATCTTCTTGTATGTGAACCTAATTTCATGGGGCATCTTTCCATTTATTTAGCCTTTTTTTATTCCATTTGGCAGGGTTCTGTATTTTTCCTTATAAAAACAGTTTTTAACTAAGAAGTTGTATGTATGTAACATATCCCTTTTGCCCTGTGACCACCAGTAGTAGCCCTGTGAGAGAGGCCTGAACTCCCTGTGGCATTTCTGAGCCACTGGGCTTGCTGAACAGTTCTTGCTGTCTGGCCTGGATTTTTCACAGCATTATTCTTTTAAGTTCATACAAACTTATGCTCAGATCTCGGAGATTTTTATATTATAATCCTTAGCAATTTCAAGAATAAATAACATAATTTTATATTTTCCAGATCATGAAAAACAATCCTTACCCCTCTTATTTTAGCCCTATTTTCATTAAACTTTACTAAGAGAAACAATCAAAATTCACCTATATTTCCCAAAAAAACCCACCCCAACAACTTTAAGATTATTTTAATTATCTTCTTTTTAAAAGACTGTATCTGATATTATTATTTTTATAATGCAGACATTTATTTATTCCCAGCCAGTTTCCAAATTCTTGAATTTCCCATTTGTGCTTTAGAAGACAACAGTTAAGTGTAAAGGACTTTAAACATTATTTTGCATGTGACATGAAACCATAATATTTTAAAGCAAATTTAAGAGTATCATTTCTCTATAAAAATTACAATTTTCAAGATATACTCTGTCCTTATATTGTTTAAAGAATAGGCATATGGTTTTTTCAGATATAAATTCTCCTTTTCAAGATTTTTTTAATGTTTTCAATAGGGAGTCTTTGCTTAAAGGTTTACCTGCTCTAAGAATGCTCAATGGTGAAATGCTAACCTCTTCTTCAGAAGGCAACATTGAAGAACACTGTCAACCAGAATTAGGACATTTCTTGGTACTCTGTCAGTCCCAGATTAGAGAATTCAACTTACTGATTGAAAGCTACATTACTGGAAAAGGGTAAGACTGTTATCTTCAGCTTGTCATAATTAAGAGATATAATACATTTGATATACATGGTTAAAAATATTCTGATTAATGCAATCATATTTTTTGGATTAGAACAGTATTTTTAGGGATATTGTTCCTTCAAAATTCTGGCATCATCTTTTTATTATTTAAAATATTTATTTTGAACATAATTTAAAAGTTAAAATATTAAATAAAATAAAGAATGAGAATAGTTTTAAGATAATATGCAAACATTCATTCAGTCATTCAATTAATCAAAATTTTTTTAAAAAGTATGGTACACAAGACACACAAGATTAACATAAGAGAAAATTAGATAAATAGTTACAACGGAGAAAGGCAAGTTTGATAACATAGATAACATTTATATATAAGGTTTACTGTACATATTTTATGTTTATAAATTAAGCTATTATGGAATCACAGTGAAGAAAAGCAGTTCACATATGCACATATTCAGGGAACAGAAGCTGAGGGAAAAATCCCAATCAAATATCAAATAAAAGAGAACTTCTCATTCCTTATCCCAAATTTTGAATACCTTATTATGAATGAATTACAATTGATCTTTCTATAATTTTTTTCTAATTTACATTGATCCAGCAAACATATGAAAAAGTATTTCATATTTCACTTATGATGAGGCTCCCTTATGATTGGAACAATAATATGGGCTTCCAATGTCTTAATTACTGAATTATATTCTTTAAATATTGCTGTCTGTACTTTCATACATACTCATCTATATGAGTTGATTTTTCTATTTAAATGTTTTAAAATATAGCTTATTCATATTAAAAACAAACTTCACAGTTTTTAAAATAGTGCCAATTTTTATGTATAATTAATGTTTATTTTTAGCAAATACTAAGATTATTTAGATATATCTTTCTACAAATCTAAACTTATATCTTCTTGTATATGTAGGGTAATGTATGCTTTTTTTATATGTTTGATCACAAATTGTGGTGAATTTAATGCCTAGCCATAAACATTTGATAATCTGATATTGAACTGAACTTTTCTGATTTATTAGCTAAAAATTAACGGACTACAAAATATCAAAAATATTTGGGCTTCTCCCTGGCTGGTGTGGCTCAGTGGATTGAGTGCAGGCCTGAGAAGCAAAGGGTCACTGGTTCGATTCCCAGTCAGGGACATGTCTGGGTTGCAGGCCAAGTCCCCAGTGGGGGGGCCGCAGGAAGCAACCACACATTGATATTTCTCTCCCTCTCTTTCTCCCTCCCTTCTGCTCTCTCTAAAAAAATAAATAAAATCATTAATATATATATTTATATACCATATAGTAAATATATTATTTATTTGTAATATATGGCTCTGGTTCCCTGACTGGTATGGCTCAGTTGGTCAGGCATCATCCTTCAAAAGAAAAGGTCACAGGTTTGATTCCTGTTCAGGGTACATACCTGGGCTGCAGGTCAGGTCCCCAGTCTGGATCCATGTGAGAGGCAGCTGATTGATGTTTCTCTTTCATATCGATGTTTTTCTCCCTCTCCTTCATCCTTCCTTCCACTCTCTCTAAAACAATTTTTTTAATTTAAAAAGAAAATATTGGAGGAGCCTAGGCTAACAGTCAATAATACCTTTGTGAAGAGAAGGAGTATCTAATTTTCTCTATATCTTAGGACATATAACTTCCATTTTGTATGGTATGGATAAAATTTTTGTACATGGTTACTTCTATCCTAAATTGCTTCAGAATAGATTTAAGGCAGCTTATGCCTACATATTAAATATAGTCATAAAATATATTATCTGAAGTAAATAAAATTAAATTAGAAAACAAAAATAAAGGAAGATAAATAAAATGTAGGAAAGAATAAGGCCCATACAAGTGCAAAGTCCTTTACATTTTTATGAAAAGCCATTATCTGGCAAACTGGAAGTTTGATTAATTACACAAACTATAACCTCAATAAGATAAAAATCCAACAATTGTTCAAAAGAATCACAACCATTTATGTCATAAAATATTTGAATTTTCTTTGGAATGGATTCTTTTTCCAGAGAAAAATGGGAATATAAACTTTCCCATAATATAAATTCTTTGTTTAAAAGTCCAACACAAATATTTTGCATGGCAAGTGTCGGTGTAGAAAGTACTTTTAACTTTGTTTCATAAATAACTTCTCCAAATTTAGCAGCCATGACTTCTCATGTTAATGGCAGTAAAAGCATGGGTTTTTCTCGTTCATTTGTACCAGAAATACCAAAAATAAAAATGGTTTTAAAACTTCCAGACATTTTGTCTGGATTGACAGATTTATGTTAACTAAACAAATATTTTCAAATTTTATTAGACATGATACCAATTTTTATCTAAACAACCAGAAATAAGTTTTTAATGAATGTTATGCTAAAGTTTAATGTTCATGTCAGGCCACACAGGGAAAATTTCAAAACCTATATTAGTTTTAGTATTTGTTGATATATTCTTATTATTAATTGCTCTCATTATTTTTCAGAAATATTTTCACCTTGGATGTTGCAGAAAATCTCTGTCATTATTTTAAAAAATTAATGGAACTTAGTAATGGATGCCGATATGTGCATGAACACGGGGATGTGAGTATAACCAAGAGAGGTGAATCAGAAGCCCAGCAAAATCAGGTGGCTCCTGCAGACGGTGATGGCATACTGAGAAACAGAGTCCTTCACTCTTGTGCAACCAAACATAAACTGGGCTCACCAGGTATTTCTGAAAAATGCATGGACTCTGGCTCTAGTCATTTCCTATTAGCCAACTCCTTATGCGAAGATACAGAAGGAAGAAATCAAGAGAAAATAGTAGGCCAGAAGAGAGAAGACAGCAAGTCACGTGCTCTCCCCACCAAAAGAATCCCGTTCATGGAAACAGCAATGACAAATTACATACTGAAGAATCACCCAAATATTGAACATTATGAAAAAATGTAAGATTTATAGATCATTTTTCTCTTACAGTTGTATATATTTTTATTTTTATAGCTAATATTAGTTAGTGTTACCAAATAATAACAAACAATACCAAAAATAATAATCCTTTGTAAAGGATTTAAATCATTATTATATTTATTTATTATGTTTTGATAATTTTATTTTTTGTTTTTTTATTGTTCAGTTATGTTCTATAATATGCACTAATAATTAAGTACAGATTAATTTTATTGAATTATGTCAGGTTCCGATTTAATTGACTAGTTTTTCACTTAAAATGAGTAAATGTAAAATTATTTTTCTACCCTCTAATCTCTAAATAATTAAAATAAATTTTTAAGGAGAAATGATATACTACACTGGTCTATAAGTCAGAGAAAGACAAGTATGATTTCAATTATATGTGGAATCTAAAGAACAGTATAGACAAACAAACAAAACAGAAACAGACCCATGGTTACAGAGAACAGATTGGTAGCTGCCAGAGAACAGGGAGGTGGGAGATTGTGTAAAAAAGGTGAAGGAATTTGGAAGTACAGGTCAGTAATTGCAAAATAGTCATGGGAATGTAAAGTACAGTATAGGAATTATAGTCAATAATACTGTAATAACTAAGTGTGGTGCCCAGGTGGGTACTTAAAATATCAAGGGGAATACTTTGTTAAGTATATTAAAGGGGACCCTCCAAAAAAAACCCCTGCAACTCACTCATAGTTTAAAGTTTAATATAAACTAATATGTGATAGAGAAGAGCCTATCAAGGCTCATTCATTCAAAGTCCTCTCAGTGCCCCATTGTTAAGCATGGCCCAGCAAACATTTATTTAGCAAACATTTGCATTTCATTTCTCTGTGAACTGCCTCCCTGCCCTTGAAGTCCCAAACCACAACCTCCTCCCTTTACCCTTAGCTCCCGAAAGGCATAGAAACTTCAACTGCCCAACGCCTTTTTGGCCTCACATCTCTTGGCTCCACCAAATATACATTGTAATAACTTGCACATCTTTTCCTATTAAATTTGATTATTAGCATAGCTAGAAGAACTTAGAATGTGAAAGGAAAATTATTTTTGTTACTGGACTAAAGGGGTCTGTTTGCCTGAGTGCATCAAAGCCCAGTAACACAGGAACAGGAATTTGCAGCAAAGAAAGGAAGGGTTTATTTTTAGGATGTGGCCCTTGCTCCACAGGTGAGTTAGCGTTCAGAGATCTGGCTCCCCATGGCTTCTAGGGAATGGGTTATGCAACAGGAAAATCATTAATCGTGGTGACTAAGAGAGTTAGGGTCATGGGCAGGGTCATAGTCTCTACAGATCGGTTGGTGCTAGGATAGGGGACGGTTGATCAGTTCACCCTGGTCCTGGTGTCAGCCATGGCTTTTCTGGGCCTGGAGGTAAAACACAAGTGAGGCCTAGATGTTATCTCTGTTTTGATGGAAGATCTGTCTCTCTGGTTGATAGACACAAGCTTTCATTTCCTAAGATTGTTTTCTTTAAATAAATTACTTTATTGTTGTTCAATTACAGTTTTCTACATTTTCTCCCCACCACTCTCCCCCACCCCAGCCAACCCCGCTAAGACTGTTTAATGCTGAGTAGAATCTCATTGTCCTGAGGGCTTAATGATTCAGGGAGTGGTACTGCAAGGGAGAGGGAGGCCATTGAGTCAGGGTGTTGGATGAGGCAGTTTGAACCAAAGGAAGCAAAGGAGAAAAGATCATATTAAAGAAATGAAGTTCCTGCGTGGTTACATTTTTGTGCCATCCACACATGTCCCAAACTGCATTAGCTCCCAACACACATAAACAATACTTAGAACTTCTTAATTCATGATACATAAAATAGCCACATGATATTAATAAGGAAGGATGAAGAACTAAAAATATTGACAGACCAAAGACCTAAAGGATAAAGAGAAAGGAAAATCTATACTACCCACTTGCTGAACCTTGCCATTGAGAAATTCAGGAAGATTCACTGTCAGTTAAATAGATATTTCCTAACTGATTTACATGTGTTCTAATGCTAAGGATATTTTTAAGTGTATTAATTTTTTTATTGTTGTTCATTTACAGCTGTCCCCATTTACTCTCCCCTGCCCAACCCACCCCAACCTCCCACATTCAATCCTCCCCCAACCATGGGTCCTTTTTACACTTTCCCTGATGACCCTTCTTCTTCTTTCCCTTGTTATCCTCCTCCTCCCTCCCCTTCTGGTCACTGTCAGTTTGTTCTATATTTCCATGTCTCTGGTTCTATTTTGCTTGCTTTGTTTTGTTGATTAGTTTCCACTTATAGATGAGATCATATGGTATTTATCCCTCACTGCCTGGCTTATTTCACTTGGCATAATGCTCCCCAGTTCCATCCATGCTGTCACAAAGGGTAGGAGTTCCTTCTTTGTCTCTTCTGTGTGGTATTCCATTGTGTAAATATACCACAGTTTTTTGATCCACTCATTTACTGATGGGTACTTAGGACATTTTTATTATGATGATTTTTGCTAAAAAAATGATGGTGATGATGAAGAAATAATAGGAGTTGTTTTTTTCAACGTGGAGAGCACCCTATCTTCAGGAAGCCATAAACTACCCTTCTTTACCTGCCTTCAATGTTTTCATCACAGTGAAAGTGGTCCTTGTGTTAGTGTCTCCAAAGAAGATATCCCTCATCTACATTTTTCTCCCCTTGGGAAATTTTGATGATATTGGGCTAAGGAATTCAAGCACTTAGTGACTGGTCAGCTTTAGAAAAAATTCACAATTACAGTCAGTAAAATTTGTATTTATCTGGTGAGAAATATATAAGGTGTTGTCTGAGGTTATATATGTTATCTTAAAAGTTTCTCATTCTTTACTAGTTATACATTGCAGGTATTTTTTCAGGCTCTTTTCTTTACTAAAATACCTATTATATATGGAACATTAAAGTTCTCTAATTTTTGTCCCTGGCTGGTGTAGCTCAGTGGATTGAGCGCAGGCCTGTGAACCAAAGGATCATGGTTCAATTCCCAGTCAGGGCACATGCCTGGGTTGCAGGCCAGTTCCCAGCAGGAGACTCACGAGAGGCAACCATACATTGATATTTCTCTCCCTCTCTCCCTCTCTCCTACCCTTTCCCTCTAAAGATAAATAAATAAAATCTTTTAAAAATTCTCTAATTTTTGTTCAAAAGATGAAAGAATAAGTTGGTGGTTGAATGTGAATTAAATTCATAGCAAAATTTACAAAATTTGCTTAGTATCTTTACTGCTCTGACTATAGTTAAACAAAAGATGATGTCTTCTTTTTAAATAATACTTTATTTGCTCCAGGCTTACAAATATAGCTTATGAGGGCCTTATCTACAACTGTGTATTATCAGGAACTAGAAATATGTTCTTTTCTCTTCATACTAGTGCGGCAGCTACGGTAATCCAGGCATGCTGGCGTGGTTACGTTGTACGTAAACAGTATCTTTTCTCTACAAAACTACATACTGCTTCAATAGGAATCCTGAAATACCAGCCAAATTCCTGCATCAAACATGAAACTACGTTAAAGAAAGAAAAAAGAGAAAATACTGTGAATATCCAGGAGCAGAAGGAAAAGGCTGCTATTCTTATTCAGGTTAGTTTTAATCTTTTGGTGAAATGGTCCAAAGAGTTATCTTTCATTGGGTTATTCTGTGTAACAGGCAACACTCAAATGTTAGTGCTTTTCAAATCATGGGATGTATTTCTTACTCTTGTGACACAGGTTGGCTGTGCCTCTGCCTAGTATCTAGGCTGAAGGAATACCTGTAAGTTGGAAATGCCATTCTCATGACTGAGGGCCAAGCTGAACTAAAAAATCATATTAAAGCATCTGCTCACATGTACCATTTGACACATATTTCAATAGCCAAAGCAGGTATCATTTGACCTAACCTTCAGTTATTTTTCAAAGCATTTTAAAAATCTATTAAAATAATTGTGAAAACCCTTCAAATACACTTTTAACTTTAAAATTGAGGAAGCAAATATTGAATAGACTTGATTCAGCCTCACAAAGACCAGATTTCAAAATGAAGTTCAACCTGGTCACATTCATCTTGTATTTATTCACTCATTGATTAATTTTTGGAAACTACTACTTGTCAAGCACTGTTCTAGGCTCAAGTACCATAACTATGAACAAAATATACAAGATTTCAGCCCTTATGGAGTTTATATCCTATTGGAAGAGGAGACATAAACTAAATAAATACCTAAAATAAGGTCTTTGGAAATTCATGGTAGTTCACCTGAATTAATGATCACACTTAAACAAAAATTTAGTGTTGCCTTCTATTCATTTAATCAGCAAGTATATATTGGCACAGAACTCTTACTAGATTACATTCTATTAAGATGTGCAGTTAATAAATAAGTATGATAGATAGTGATAAGTACTATGTGAAAAAATAAAGCAGGAAAAGGTGGGTTGGGAGTGTCAAAGGAAAGTTTATTATTTTAGATAGGATGGATAGAGGAGACTAGGAAAGGTCACACTGCAGTGAGAGAGTGAGCCATTAGATATCTGGGAAAAGTATATTCCAGGAAGAGAAATATGAAATTTCAATGCACTGATTTAGGAACATACTACTGTGTTCGAAGAGCAGCAAGAAGCCAGTAATTAGGGGAAGAACAGTAGAACTTAAAAAGCATACACCAGTATAAAGACTTTGGCTTTCACTATGAATGACATGGGAAGATATTACAGGAAGCTGAGCAGTGGACTCACAATATTAAGTATTCTTTATGTTGTAATTCTACTGAAGAAAGGCAAGAGTAGAAGCAACAGAATCAATTAGTAGGCTATTAGTAGACGATTATCTCCAGACAAGAGATAATGTCAACATGGGCAAGATTGTTTCAGTAGAAATGGTAAGAAAATCACATTCCAGGTTATATGTTGATCTGTCTTACAGGTATGCACATATGCTTTGAAGGTAGAGCTGATAATAGCAGTCCATGGGGTTACGGAATATGAGAGGGAGAGAGGAGTCAGGGATGCCTCCAGAGGTATTGTCATGAGCAACTAGAAGAATAGTCTTAAAATTAAGTCTATGGCTTTTGCTGTTTTTTAAAGTGATACTTTTCAAGAGCATTTATCTTTGCTATGTTTCCAATGAATATATTTCCCATTTCAGCTGGTTTAATTTGTTTAGAGTGTGCTCTTGAGGGCAATGCAGTGCATAAATAAAGTTATACTGATACCTGAATGGTGGTGGGAGTGGGGAGAGGATAACAGATTCAAGGAAACTCTGAATCTCAAAATTTTATCTGCTACATGAGGAATGAATATGTCCGGTGGTCCAAACTCTCTCCTGTCATCAGTTGATGAGTAATACATCCCTTAGCATCAATGGTAAATGGATATTAAAGTTTTGCTTCATTTCATTGAATAAAGAGAAATTCATTACTTTATGGAATAGTCTAGTTCAGTGACTGATTATGTTGAATGTTCTTTTGAACATTTTCAGCTTCTTTATATTTGTAAGAAAAGTATGCATAATTTAGTCTTTCTTTGCAAATTAGAACAAGTCTCTTTTGTTGTACATCATGGCACTTAAAATCATTGAAGTCAACTCAACTTTATTCTTTTCTCTTGAGTACAATCGTATAATGTTTAAAATCATCCATCTTAAAATATGAATTTAAGGCTGTCTAGTCATCCTGGAGAGCAGAGAATGATATAGTAGAAACATGCTGAAATCTTCAGCAAAATGAAGATTTCATGAATGATGTAGTGAAGACTGTTTTCTGCTTACCCAAACTGACATTCTCTTCTTCCTAGCATACAGCCAGCTTCCCTAGCACTTTAGTATGGCCCTTTTTCTTAGTCTTAAAGTGCTTAGGACTGGTCCATAGAATGTGAGTGAAAAATATGTCCACCACTTTCATGTCTGGCTCATAAAACCTCCCACAGACATTCTTCTCTATTCTGTTCCTTTCTGGTTGCATGAAATGAAGACAGCCTTTGAGACATCCCTTGGAAGCTGTCCCTTTGGATTGCAGTGTGCAAAGCATGGATATATGAATTACTCTATGTTTTTGTTGTTATTTTAAAATTATATTTTATTGATTATGCTGTTACAATTGTCCCAAATATTTCCTTTTGCCCCCTTTCACCCAGCAACCCCTACTCCCTCAGGCAACCCCTCCCCCCACAATAGTTCATGTTCATGGGTCATGCATATAAGTTTTTTTGCTACTCCATTTCCTATACTGTACTTTACCTCTCATGGCTATTCTCTGACTACCTGTTTGTACTTCTTAATCCCCTCACCTCTTCATCCACCCCCCCCCCCACCTCCCTGACTCATCTGGCAATGATCAAAACACTCCCTGTGTTCATGATTCTGTCTCTATTATTCTTGTTTGCTTAGTTTTTTTATTTTAAATTATTGATAGATATGCATTTTTGTCATTTTATTGTTCATAGTTTTCATCTTCTTCTTTTTCTTAAATAAGTCCCTTTAACATTTCATATAATATGGTTTGGTGATGATGAACTCCTTTAGTTTTTTCTTGTCTAGGAAGCTCTTTATCTGCCCTTGGATTCCAAATGGTAGCTTTGCTGGGTAGAGCAATCTTGGTGGTAGGCCCCTGCTTTTCATGACTTTGAATATTTCTCACCCATCCCTTCTAGCCTGCAAAGTCTCTTTTGAGAAATCAACTGACTGTCTTATGGGAATGCACCAATAGGAAACTAACTGCTTATCTCTTGCTGCTTTTAGGTTCTGTCTTTATCTTTAATCACTGGCATTTTAATTATAATGTGTTTTGGAGTGGACCTCTTTGTGCCCATCTTTGCATCCACGGACTCTCTGTGCTTCGGGACTTACATGTCTATTTCCTTCACTAAATTAGGGAAGGTTTCTTTCATTATTTTTTCAAATAGATTTCCAATTTCTTGACCTTTCTCTTCTTCTTCTGCCTATGATGGGAATGTTGGACCTCTTGAAGTTATCCCAGAGGCTGCTTACACTATCCTTGTATTTTTGACTCCTTTTTCTTTTTGTTTTTCTGATTGGTTGTTTTTTGCTTCCTTATGTTACAAATCATTGATTTGATTCTTGGCTTTATCCACTCTACTGTTACTTCCTTGTAAATTGTTCTTTATTTCAGTTAGTGTATCCTTCATTTCTGACTTGATCTTTTATATGCTGTCGAGGTCCTCACTGAGTTCCTTGAGCATCCTTATAACCAGTTTTTTGAACTCAGCATCTGATAGATTGCTTAGCTGCATTTTGTTTAGTTTTTTTTTTTTTTTTTTTT